>LPNX010376858.1:240806-286815 GCA_001517045.1 Pseudotsuga menziesii
AGCAACAATGTGGTTCTAAGCTTCTTTGAACCAGGAGGCGCATAACCACTTGGAGCTTTTTCCAAGATAGTTCGAACCATCTCAAAATACAATGGTGACCGTGCAACATTGAATGAGATGAAGTTGAGGTAGAAGAAAAATGCAATGGTAAGGTCTACCTCTTCTCATGCCTCTTATTGGAAAATCCTATCCATTGGACCACCTGTAGATTGCCTCTTTCTTGTTTGATAAGTATCTCCACGCCCATGAATGCTAGGTGGTAATGGAGTCTTGGTGCTAGAGGACTTCCTAAAAAATGGAAGAGGATCATCCTCTTTTTTCTTGCTTGCTTCTGCCACCTTCCCTAAGCCAACATGATCCTCTCTTTCCATATCCCTCCTTTGGTTAGCAGTCACCGCTTTGCATGGAGAAATCCCACAAGAAGGAAGGGCCAACAAATGGCCCTTAACCCGTAAATATGTGCTCTTGAACTCATGGTTGCAAAAATTGCATCTCCAAGACACATTGCCTCCCCCACCAAGCTTTGCCCCGGGCCCATCTTTCCTTGTCACATACTTCCACAAAGGGTATTTTTTTTCTTGGGCTTGTTGTCTTGCTAAAACAGGGTTATATGGAGTATGAGCTCCACTAGCAGCCGGTGGAGCACTTGGCGGAGGAGGAGAATCGGTTGTGCTTGGTGGAATAGGAGGGGAGGCCCTAGATGGTGCATTTCTCCCTTTCCTTTGACCCCTACCTCCTCCCCTAGCTGATTGAGACATTCCTTTTCTTGTGTGATGGTTGAGCTTGCAATCCTCTCCACAAATCCGCCGGAATGCACTTGGAACCGCTTGGAAACAATGGATAGCCTTCAAATCTTCTTCAAATCTCCTTCACCTGCACATAAAACTCACTCTCAATGATTTGCTTCCTTCCAAATGACAAATAGAAAGACAAAAAGTCGATTTTTAGTGAACGCGGCTGTCTTTTTTGGGCGGTTACGTGTCCTGTTTTTTGGGTACGTGTCCGTTTTTGGGGACACGATGTAACTTCGTGTCCGATTCGTGCATGAGTTCGTGTCCCATATTAGGATTCGTCCGAAGATCGAATCCCCCTCGTGTCAGACACGAATCGTGTCCGATTCGTTCCCCACGGGACACGAGAGGGGTATAGGGCGAATCCGGTTTCTTAGTGTAACAGAAATAACCAACGTAGAAAAGCCGGGTTACAATAATCCATGAATAATAAAATATATATTTTTGATAAGATAAGAGATAATATTACAATGAGAATGACGTTTGTATAAGTACCCATTCTGGGTGTCTTTTTGTAAAGAGGCATAAGCTTTTGTTAAGGTGCCTCTTCATTAATTATTAGTTTATTTAATTATTAATGTTTATTAGTGTTTAATTATTATATATATTTTGTTCATTACACAAATTTACATAAAGTATAAATAATGGCCAAGGGCCGGATCGCTCTGATATGTATCCGCCTCGGATCCACCATGGAAATGGATCCCCTATAGAAGGAAATGTATTCTGGTCCCATGAAACAAATCCTGTGAAAAATCAAACAATTTCTGTTTTTTTCAAACGGATCGTGCAACTTCCAGTGCTTCTATGACCCATTGATCTCCCCAAAAATTATGTTTCAATGAAAAACTTAAAAAATCCTAAACACTCCGTTGCTCCTCGATGTGCACACTGTCATCCGGAAATCTTTCGAAGAACTGTCTCTCGGCAGAAGGGAGAGGTGCGGCCTTGGGGGCAAGCAAAGAGTCAGGTGCTGTCACCTGATCCCGAGTCCTCCGTTTAGGAAAACTCCTAACGAAGCCAAGGGGGGTAGTCCCTACAAAGAGTTTCTAAGGCTCTCGTTTTTAAGATGGTTTAATTGTATGATGCGGATGGATGTTTTTTAGGAGTTTTTGAAAAAGATTTACAATAAATGGCAACAAGTAAGCATTTGCAAGTATAATTAGAAATAAGCAATCATTCGACAATTGCACAATTAAAGTAAAGCATTGATGGCATGGAAAATAGATAAAGAACAATGCTTTAGATAGATAATAAGGAAATAAATGGGACCAGTGCCAAATGGAGTGCTCGAGATTATTTTGCAAGTGCTTCTTGGTAAATTTTATTGTAAATTTTATAGGGTGAAGTTGTTTATTAAATGTGAAGGGGATCTCCAAGATATACCTTTCGGTACTGGAGATATGTCCAAAACCCTTAATCGATACGGCTACGCACAAGGAATATGTAGGCTGGTCTGGAGTCTCGTAGGCGGTGTTGAGCTCTACACCGCAAAGGTGTAGCCTAACTGTACCTCAAGGTCACTGACCAGTTGTTCTTGCTTCCTTTGGGTAATTTGCCATCGCAACGGCTTAAATCTAGGCGTTGGATTTTCGCTTGGGAAAATTGGTAAATTTTATTATGGTTGAAATAGATTTAGAATGTGAGAATTAAAAAAAGTCTACAGCTGCTTTTAGGTATCCCAACTAGGTAGAGCATACACAGCGTAGCATAGATGTTTATTCCGATTTTAGTTAAGGGTGAAGGAGAACCATTGTAACAACCTTCCGACAGAGATCACTCTTGATCCGCCTTATGGCGAGATTCAAGAGATTTATGAAAAAATGAAACAAAGATGTTGAAAAAAAGAACTAAACTAGGCAATAAACTCTCTGACAGAGAGCACTCTTGATCCACCTTTCGGTGAGATTCTAGAGATTTTGGATTCTTTTTTCTTCAAGCAATAAAAGAAAGCAGTAAAACAAAATAAAGACTCTCCGATAGAGAGTGCTCTTGTTCCACTTTTCAGTGAGATTTAAGAGACTTTGGATTCTTTCTTTTTCTTTTAGCAATTAAATAAAATCAGTAAGACTGAAATAAAACTATACTAACAGAGTTTTTCTTTTTATGAAAGAAAAAAAGACTAATCTACTCTAAACAACTACTATGCATAAAAAAGAGCAAGAAAAAATAGAAAACATGGACGGTAGAGGCTTCCCCCAAATGGGGGAAGTGGGGTGTGGGAGCCTTTATCCCACTTGCTCTTTATTAACTTCTTTTACAATGCTTTTGGTGTTTTTTGTCTCTTCTTGAAGAACAAGGTGAGAAGGGGAATGATGGAAGAGGGAAGTGTTTTTGTCTTTTTTGCTCTTTGTTTGCTCCTTTGTTCGCTTATAGCCTTTGGGCTCTTTTTTTCCTTTCCTGAAAACAAGAGATTTGAACACTAACTTGTTAAACGTTAGTCCAAAAATAAAGAATAAATATCTACAAACTAACTCTAAAAGCAACTAAGTTTCTAAGATGAAAAAAGAGGAAATCAAACAGAAGAAGAAGCTATGAAACGAAGGAGAAAAAGCAAAAAGAGGGCAGCAAACAAAGGCAAAAGAGGGCTGCAAACTAAGGGAAAAGAGGGCTGCAAACTAAGTGGAAGAAGGGTGCAAAAAGGTGAAGAAAGAGGGCTGCAAACTTGGGAGAAAGAGGACTGCAAATTAGCAAAAGAGGGCAGCCAACAAGGGCACACGGTTTGGTGAAAAATATGGAGATTGAAATCCAAACCTTACCTAACCAAAAATAAGACTTTTTAAAAGACTTTACTTCAAAAGATGAATAAAAGTAAGGAGGAACCAGCTAAACCTTTTCATCTTTGAAAGACATTTGGATCTCACATAGCAAGTAATTACTAGAAATTGCACTTGACTCCAAGGAAAGGAGATGCAACTGAGCTCAACCTTCTACTTGGTAGGATGGAATGACCTGCAAACAAAAACTCATACACTTGCCAAAGAGGGATTAGATCATGTGTTTACTAATTGAAATCAAAAGCAACATGAAATATAATTGAATAAAACAATGCTCTTTTAGATCTCTAAGGGTAAATCAATAAACAGATAAATTGAAACTACAAATATCTATTCTCATCTGCTTGTAAACCCTTCTAAAGCATAAACTAGTACCCCAAATTGACAATGCAAGAAAAAAAAACTAGAATAATATCACCTCATCCATCAAGTACATGCATCCAAATACCAAACCACATGAGCCTCCAAAGCCTTTCTTTCTATTCCAATGGTTGCATGAAAGCAACAAGCATTTACAAAAAAGTTTCACCAAAGGTTCTTTACAAAAATTATCCACCCTAAAGGTGAAGCAGAGACCCCTATTTATACAAAAAGAAGAAAGATAGGGCTTAAAAGTTAAAACCCTGGCGCATGCATCAAGGAGAGATCAAGGAGGGCGCAACCACTGAGCTGGAGTTGAACTGCATTGATTTGGAGAGAATTGGACTCCGATAAAGTGTGATTGGGGTGAGGTGGCCTCCACCCAGGCAAGGTGCCCACCCCAATCATTGGTTTCATCATCCCACCAATAAAAACATGCCCAAAGAGGAAAAACGTCCAAGCTAGGTTAGGAAACAAAAATCCCAAGGCTGAGCTAACTGCCATGCTCCGATAATGATTTAGATCAGGTGGGTGATGATTGGAATCTTCCCATATGCTCTTGGCTAAGTTAAATAGCCCTTTACTTTATTCAATTTGGCTTATTTTGGAGAGTTTTTGATTTATCTCCATTTAATATTTTTATGATTATTTTAATTAAATATTCGTCATTTATTGATTTTGAGGAAATATTCAATTAAGTGAAACATAATCATTTGAAACTTAGGATAAGTGGGTCTAGGGGTTAAATGAGTGTTTTGGCTTAGAAAACAAGTATTTATTTGCCAAAATCCATCCCCAGTCCACTTAATTATTACATTTTGAAAATTTTCAATTAAACCATAGGAAAAATGGTTTAATTAATTGAAAAATTTAATTATTTTTCCATAGTCTAAAAAAATTAAAAAAAAAATCCGAGGACGTCTGCTAAATTTTTTTTCGGACATTGTTTAAACACATCCCGAGACCTAGGAAATGACCATAGAAGATACCAATAGTGTCCAGTAGGTTCATATTTTAATGTTGGACTCTAATAACCCCCCAAGGCTTAACCACCAAATTTGGGCATTCCATCTTTGGAGGTAGCAGGAGAAAAACTCATTGATTATTACTCAGCTAAAGGCAAAGAATAATCGACAAGGGAAAAAAATCCTTGGAATACCTTATTTGATTGTTAAGTCCAAGGGAACCGAGCCACTCAAGACCCCCCTACTATCACACCTTATTACAAACCCCATGGGTATGGTCATTTTGACAAAAAGATAAAAAAGGCTAGCCAAAACTTGCTAACTCTGGAACACACTAAACTACTGAACTCTGGAAACGTACATGCATCATGTTCCATAATTGGCGGCTCACTGGAAATCCACTAAGTGCAGAATTAGTGGATAAGACACCCGATGGCTAAAAGCGTAAACCCCATTCCAACTCAAGGTCTGATCTATCCTAATGTCAATATATGCTCTTGAACTTTGATGTATCAATATCAAGGTCTTCTCTCAACGTTTTTATTTGATATATCTTTATGGTCAAGGTCTGTTGTCAAGGGCTGGTCTATATTTATGTACTATGTTGTTGCTCACTTCACCTAGGCTATTCTGTAGTCTTGCCATAGTGTTCAAGAAAACCACTTTATTCCCTGTTGATAGGGACATGTGGATGTGGCTCACAAAAACACTATTATGACTTCTTTCAAGTTCATGCTAAAATGAATTTTAAAATTATCAATATCACAACTTATCAAATTATCAGTTATGGTACATGAACTCTCTTTCTTGGCAATAACTTATAGTTCTACTCTTGTGTTTCCTAAATAGTTTTGTTTCTTCATTCTATTTTTTCGTTTATTATAAAAATATTTTTATATTTATTTGTACTCACTGTTTCCCCGCCGTATTTCGATCCTGGGTTTTAAAAAATCTAGCGAATCTGTATCCGGATCCGAATCTGAATCCGAATCCGTATCCGCATCCTGGTATTTTAGGATAATAGAATGGTCTTTACAATGATAAGGGACTCGTATAAATAGGTCCTCATGGTGACTATTCACCCAAATGAGGTGTCTCTTACTCACCCTAACTATTATTTATTTTATTATTTAATTATACTTATTATGTTTTGTTGCCACCTAAAACACACTTGGACACGGGGTAGTCTCCCAACCGCTTTGTGTCTTCTTGAGGGCAACTTATGAGTTGAGAACCCACTGTCACCTCGGTTCTTAACTCCTCTGTTTAGATCACAACTCTTAAATGCCAAGGGGGGTAGTCCCTACTTACTAAGTTCTTTTTTGAAAAATGTTTTCAGGGAGTTGTAAATTACAAAAATGACAATCAACATGTAGTGATGCAAATACTTCAATGTCAAGCAAAGCCTTTAACAATCAACTAGTAATGTATGCAAGAGAGAAACTACCAAATAATCAAAATGACTAGTGTTGTCTCTACTCGGGCTATGGAGTCGTAAATATTTTCTAAAGCATCAACTCACTTACTTTAACAAATATACAAGAACATGATGATGATCGAGTTAAAATAAAGTGCTTGCAAAGTAGAGAAATGTAAATGATTGTAACAATGTTGTGCAAGTGGTCTTGTAAATTTTAGTAAATTTTATATCTCTCTTTGACTTAGGGAATTAAGGTGTTTGTTGCAAAGAAATGAACTATTCTGCATGTCTACCCCAAGAGACAATCTCCTTCAATTAGAGAGAGAATGCCGAATGCTCAACAAGGGAACACAAGATTCTCGACCAGCTCCATGGGTCAAACTCGAAACTTGCTGGGTGCTCAACTAGAGGACACAAAGTGCCACGAAGCCCCCTACGCCTCTACCCCACTAGCTTGACAGGTCAAGCCTCTTTTTCTTCTTTCTAATGAAGATACTTATCTGGGTTCCTATTAAACTAGCAAACACAGATCTTTTCTCTTTCTTGTCACCCTAGATCGGTCGAACCGGTGGGGGAGAGGATAAAGGGAAAAAAACAGGACTTATGGTAAATTTTATCCTTAAAGCAAAAATTAAACAAAACAAGCTAAGCACGATATCACAACGGAGGAAGAGCCTACTCAATTGTGCGGTGCAGGAAAAAGGAAATAAGCAAATACTTGAAATAGAAAATGCCAACCAACGCGTTTTCACATGGATGGGCAGAGCCACTTCACTTGTGAGGTGTGGGCAAAAAGAAAACAAACAACAAAGTAAACTAATCTAAATCCAAGCAACTTACAAGGCCATGCAAGGATGGACAGAGCCACTTCACTTACATGCAACCAAAACCAAAATCATGAAGTATTGAAAACTCAAAATGAACCACAACAAACTCAAGCCCAAGAGACTCTCTTGGGCTTGTTACAAGGGTGTAGATTTCAGCACTAATATTTATTAAGAAATGAGAGAGAAAGAGTGATTTTTAAACCGTTTTTTGTGAGGGACTTGAAGTAGACCCTCTTAGGTGTTGTTGGTGCTTGCTAGTGGCTGAACTTGAGCATTCCCTTCAATTGTGAGATCAAAAATGTAGATTTTTCACAAGTTTTCAGCCTCCGGTTTATAAGTAAAATTTATGTCAGTTTATTTGCAAACCTAGAAAATTAATGACTAGAAATAAACATAAATTTTTCAGACCTAAAACACTGATGTAACTTCACTTTTTCACTGACAGAAAATAAATAAAATGCACGCCATTTAACACAATACTCAGGAATTTTTGGCCAATGGCCCTGGAAAAACCCACAAGGGGAAAACCAGTCAGAGACAAAGAGAGTATATTATTTCTTTAGGATAAAAATCAGACATTCATTTACATTAAAAAATCCAACTTATCTCAACCCAGAAAAATGACCCAACAAGCTGCCTTGATTTTTGTGCAAGAGCTGCCTCGTTTTACGTGCACCTTCAGTCACGAAAAAACGTGCCTAGAAATCACTGCTCTACTGCCCTTGATTTTTGTGCATGAACAACAAATTGCTGTCCTCGAAATTTGTGCTAAATAGACCCAAAATCCGTACTGTACAGTCTGTAATTAATGCAGTTGTACACCTCGAAATTCGTGCCAAAAAATTTAATGCTTGCTACCTTAGGAAACGTGTTGCCCCTTCCTCGAAATTTGTCTATGATTTACCTCAAAATCTGTGCCCAAATCTTCCTCGAAAACAGTGCCAAATTCGTACTGTATGGACAACAATAAATGCAGTTGTACTTTTCCTCGAAAACTATGCACAACAATAAATGTTGGCCGTACCCTCGATTTCTGTGCCTGCAATTAATGAGGCCGCACTTCTCAAAATCTGTGTCAGCAGTAAAGCTCCTTGGTTTTCGTGCCAATTGGTTCTCTCAGCTTGGTATCTCGAAATTCGTGCCCTCTCCCTTCAGCTCTCTTCTTTTCGTTCTTCTCACAAGAATGAATGAAATTGCCTTTTCCTTGCTTTTTGGTCTAAACCCTAGGTAGGTGAAGAGACATATAATCCAAAGGTTGAGATTGGATTAGATTTATAGTTGAAATTAATTGCTCATATTTTATTTCTTAAAATATTAATTTCACTCACCCACTTAAATTGATGAAAAATTGACTTTATACTCTAAAGTCAAATTAAATGCACACTTAAGTCATTTAATGCCAGGGTCACTTTATTTCCCCTCTCTAAGTGACTAAGGCTAAAGTCACTTAGGGGAACACTTCCCTAGGTACAAAACTAACAAGAAACCTGCACAAAATAGCTAGCTATTATAGCACAAAAGTGATAGAAATGAGTTTTAAACAAACTCAAAAAATTTCATGCAAAAAGTCAAAATTTTTTGTAAGGCAAAACTAGCATGTTAAAACTTGAAAAATGATAATGTTTGAGTGGAAAATGAAGTATTTAAGAGCTGCAATAAGAATAAGAATGTTAGTGAAGATGCCAGGACCCTTTTGAAATTTGTTGGACAATGGGGTATGCCACCCGAGATTTCCACTCTCCAAACTCGAGAAACCTGTAACAAAATTAGCTTAACAATGCAAATGGAGTGAGAAATCCACAAAGACTTGAGAAACATAATATTTAAGCTAGAAATACTTTAAATTCCCAAATTGTAAGCAAACAACCCGCATAGCATGCAACAAAACTATTACAATACTATTCTCAAGAAAAAAACTTTGCTTGAGATCCCAAATATAAAACGAACCAAGAATAGAACAATATCACTTCAATCACAATGCATGGACAATACTTCCTCCAAAGATTTCTTCTATTATCATCTAAACTTGAAAGTACAATGGCTTCTCTTGGACAAGAATGGAGCAAGAGAGCAATGGGAGAATGAAAGAGCAAGAGAGCATGAGAAAAATTAAGCAAGAGCGTAAGTCAATCCAGCCTAAATGAGGAGGAATGCCCTCGTTAAATAGGAAAAAAGAGAATGGGAGCAATGGGAGAATGAGAGAACAAGAGAGCATGAGCAAAATGAAGCAAGAGCGTAAGTCAATTCAGCCCAAATGAGGAGCAATGCCCTTCTTAAATAGGAAAAAGAAAAAGAGAGAGGCTCTTTGCATGCTAGATAAGTGTCACAAGGGAGAGAGGGGGGGCCCAAGAGAGGGGGGCGAATTTGTTTAAGGAGGACAAGACCATGGTTTGGGATCTCAAATATGGGGAGAGCTTTTTAATGCTTTTAACCTTATTGCTATGTCAAATGGGGAGGAAACCACCATAGTGGGGCCCCTCCCATTGACTTTCACTCACCCAACTAATCAAAGAGAGGAGAGCATACCCCCTAGAGTGGGAAACTCAAAACTTGTTACGTGCTTGCTTGGGGGGCCCGCTTTGGGTGTTAAATTTGTCTTAGGAACCTAATATAAACACTAGAACCTTTACTTGGCCACCCCAAGTGTGACTATAGTCACTTTTCCAAAATTTGGATTTCTGATTAAATGCTCAATTTCCTGATTTCCATGACTGACCTGGGGAAAAGTGGCCAAAACCATAGTAATACTATTCTAAATGATTTCAAACTTGTCCCCCAGGGTGTACGGGGTCTCATGCCATTTGTCTTGAGTACCCATACCTCTATACAACATTAAAAAGGACCAAATAACCCTCTTTTACATTACAACAAATTGTCTTGAGTGACAATTTTTAATGACCAAAAAAAAATAAAATCTATGCAAAACTTAATGAAATTCCGCAAGACTTTGGATAATGTCTAGCATGGTAATATAGAACATTCCCATGCCCCAATCACCCCATGGACTCGATCACTAGAACACCTTTCACCACTTTGGAGGTAATTTTGAGTGAAAAACTCAAATAATTAAAATCTCTAAAAGAAATTTTAATTATCCAAGTGAAAAGAGCACTCGATGAAAGGACTTACCTAATGACTAAGTCTTAGCCTTTAGGTGATTAAATTACAAAAAACTAGACCTTCATGCTGATATATCCTTACAAAATCCCCCACAGGGGTGTATAAATTTCATGGATAGAAGAAGAGCTGCATCGCTTGATATAATCATTACGTACTTTATTCTTATTTTTAAGGCACATCCAACATGTGCATGGTACATTGTTGTCCACCCAGTTGGTTTTGGTGGTCAACATGTTCATAATAGCAAGTCTCTCAAGAATATCAGAAGAATCTAACAACATTGTTAGAACATCCTGAAATGTTAGAACCTCTTTTTGCAAAGAAAAGGAAAGCAGACACCAAGGCAAACAATTTTACTAGTATAGAGGAAAAAGAAAAGGAGGAAGGGAAGAAGAAGAATTTATTTCTCGTGATTTGCAGCCTATAGGTGAGTGACCCTTTGATAGAGCATGATGATACCCTAATTTTGACACATGGATGTAATGGAGAAGAGGCCAAAAAGGAAGTTGATTTGGAGGCGCATGATTATGAAGACCAATTAGAAATTTTGCATGGAGATGTTGGGTCTCATAAGTCACATCCTTGGTAAGGTCAACTAAAGGTAAATGAAGGTATGGTTGTGGCAGCTCTAACCCATTTTGATCATGTTCATAAGATGATGGCAGGTTTGTGTTAGAGGGCTCTAGGGAATCACAACAGTTTTGAGGGATTGCCAACTTGCACGAACTCAAGGAGGCCTGGGTGGTAGTGAAATCAAATTACTTGCACTTACTTGTCGATAGAGATCATATCCTCACTCGGTGAGATATACTTTGATGCCTTGAGAAGAAAAGAAGATGAGGTGGATAAGCTTTGTTAGAAATTGAGCATGTCACACTCTTCATCAGACACAACTGAATTTCAGACTTCTATGTCAACCACATCTGATGAAATACACTACAACGTGAAGATCACAAAAAGTGGAGACATGCAGGAAGGACTTGAATGGTCCTATGATAAAGTCACGAAGGTTGAAGAGATTACACACGAAGATTCAGCTTGCAGCCATAATGTCATTCATGTGTCATATTTCAATAAAATGTTTGGACAACATCAATCAGCATAGATGCGACTCCTTATATTGGATGACAAATGAAGAATTATTTTAGAACCTGAAGATACCCTTATCACCAAAGAGAAATAAGCTTCACTCTAGAACAGTTATAGAATACATCATAAATGGAAAAACTATCTAGATAATGATTTGCCACGATAGGCATAAAGATTTTGCCAACAACATCCCTTTTTACCTTTGCTTTGAGGACAAAGTAACTTTGAAATGGAAGGGAATATTTTATACATGCACACCACTACAAATTATCTTTTCTCCTTTGAAATGAGCCGTATATGTCTATTTTTAAGTTGGGTCATCTTTAATGTATGGGCCAACCTCTCCAATAATAAAAGCTAATTTTAATGACTTTCTTTTAGGGGTTGACCTCTCTAATAATAATTGAAAGCCTCAATTCATAATTTCAAGTGCACCTGGCCTCCTTTATGCGTGGGTGTTCCTCCATAAGGGTCGTTTATAATCCATTTTGTTTCCGATATGCCACAACTACATTACCTTTCAGGCAAGTTTCGACCATTTCAAGAGTGTCACTTTATCTGATTTGCACATTGAAGATCCAAGTGGTATCAGAGTGGAAGTATAAGAGTGGTGGTAAATGAAAGGTATATGTAGTTGGAACCTGAAGCAATTAACAATGGGCTACCGATTGAATGCCCAAATGTCCATATTAGTTGATTCTTCAGGTTTGCAGGTTGAATGGAGCTAGCATAAAAGAAGTTGAGCTTCCAGATCCATTTTTTTCCTATAATTCTTAGTGGTGCCTCAATTATATGTCATGAGATTAGCAGAATAAACACCTGCCATTGAACATATTTGTGATTTTGTTTTGATGTCATGTCAAAGGTCTGGTATTTAGAACAGCTCGAGATTAAACAACTCTCCTAATAAACATTAGCGAACACAATGTATTCATGTTGTATACAGATATATACCTTTATATGCTTTCTTCCCTTGGATAGATGTGTTTATTTGTGTTGTTCATGGATGCCTTATAATTTTCCTTTAGGGCTTACATGTGAAGCATTGCTTTTCATTAACAGGGCATATTCGAAGCTGGTATTGGTTCTCAGAACACGGTGTGATAGTATACAATATCGGTGGAAATCGGTTTTGTGAAATCATTGGCCGGCAGCATAAGAGCAATCATGGTGAGTTCTTGAATCTTACTCCGTCCTTGCATGACCAATGAAACACACTGTGTTTCTCTATTTTCTGTAACAGTTTCAATTCAATGTAGTGCAATTCCAAATTTAAAGTCGTTTGTATTTTTTCATGAGTTCTACGATGGAGTCATTTTCAACTGTGGAAAGGAGTCAGTACCCTTGAATATTCTTTACTATGTGTTCTGAGTTCTAAGACAGGATTCTAAGCTTGTGTGAGAAATCATGAAAAGGATATTACAATATTACTTTTGTCTGTCGATATATGAACAACTGTCTTATAATGTAGGTGGTGGGAACATGCTTCTGTTTGCAACACTAAAAGCATAGTTATATTTAAATGTTAAAATTTCATGTCATTTTAAAACATAGCAGCACTACTTATATCCTCTCTTAAGCCACACCCATACCTGCCACCCCCCATCGTTGTGACCTCCCTATTTAGACACTGGCACACTGCTGCACTGATACTAAAAGTGTTTTCACCGTTCCCACAAATGTATCACAAATGCACCATACACACACCCAAATGCGCCCATGCAACACAATCTTAAGCGATAATGATAGAAGAGCCTTTGCAGTGTTGATGCGAGGTTTTGGATTCTCCCTTCCACTTACATTAGGTATTTTTGTGAGAAATCAGTTATCCAGTATTCGCCATACATAAGGTATTTCTCAAATTCAGAATTCATGGATTTTCCAGATATTAGATTGATTTAGTTTTATAATTTACAGTATTTCCTTCGATTTGCCTGAGAGTGTCTCAAGCAATTTTTTTTATAAAGGTAATGCTGATGAAAAGGATTTGTCAAATTTAGGACACATGGTGAGACTATAGGCCCTAACTCCCTTTTTAAGGATAATTGGGGAATCAGTTATAATTTCTTTTTTCTTTGCAGCATATTCTAATATTAGTGTGGAGTCTAACATTATTTGGTGAAGTTTTCAATTTGTGGCTCCTAGAATTTGCGATGGGTTCACAACTTGAATCTCTCTAAGGAGCATTGATTTTCCAGATAAAGGGAAAACCTTCTCCAATTAAAGAATTATAAATGTGCAATAACTGCCTAAACTGATCACGTTGTATGAGATTATTAGGCATTACCTACATTACATTGTAGAAATTCAGGATTATTTTCGTCATGTGATGCAGTACCTTTTCTTTCTCTTCCTCGTCTCTCACTTGAGACATTTATGATTTCAAATGTTTGCTTGAAAGTAGGAGGTATCGTGAATTGAAAAAGTGTAGAAACAGGCATCATGATGCAACTTTGAAATAGAAAGACCAAAGAATTTATTGCCTATAAGCTTTATAAAATGGTAGAATGTTGTGCTAAATAAGAAAATACACAGTGGCACTTTGTAAGTTCGTAGTTTCGTACTAGATTTGGGGCCTATCTAAAGTACTTCAGGTGCAGTTTGAGAGTACATTTCTATAGCACCAAATAGTATTAAACAGGAACAGATAGTTGACAATGAGGATAGATCAGGAAAGATGTGCATATATTTTTAGACAAATTCAACTGTCTAGTTTGAATGATATGGGGAGAAAGGACCATAAACATTCCAAGCAAAGTTTCGAAGTTAAAATGATCGGGATTATTCATAGACAGAGACCTTATCCCATAAGAGCACGCCAAATTGAAAATGGAAGTTCAAAAAGTCAAAGATGCCAAGAAAGAGGCCAAAAGAACAATAACAAGGAATAGAATAGAAGTGATAAAGGACAATTTCCTAAGTTACCAAGGACCCTGATCCAGATACAGATATGGATCCACAGAATCTTTGGCTGAGAGCTAGATATGGCAGGGGAACAACATATATGAAAAAATATAAATATATTTTATAATTTTTAAAAAGAACAGAGAAACAACCGATCTTGATCCACCACACTAACCTTCTTGGGGATTGATTGGTAATAGGCTTGCCTGGCTGCCAAAACAGAGCCTGAAAGTTGACAGGGGGAAAAGATGGACTGAAAATCTAATCCTGTAGGTGTCGTACAAATACCCATCATCCTGACAGAGTCCCAAGATTCAATTAGCAGGGACTTTGCATTTTAGAAAATTAGGAGTCCTTGTTTCTTAAAATTGAATTTGACAAAGCTTAAGACAGGGTTGATTGGTCTTTCTTCACAGATATCCTCCAGTCACCAGTGCCTCATTTTTCGCACAAAATGTATTGCAACAGTGTAAACCCTATTGTCTAAAGTTGTTGCCTTTGTTTCAGTCAAAAACACTCACTCATCACATCCCTCTTCATCGATTGATCAGACAGAGCTCCACCCTTGCTGCTACCTGTATGTTCTAGCTATTGATGCTTTTGGGTATTTTTTGGAGTTGGTGAGGCTGTAGGGGAAAATTTGTGATATCTATCTCCCAGATAGGTTGGAAATGTTTAACAATCATTTTGTTCATGGTTCTTTTGTTTCTCTACGTTGGATCAAGGTCTGGTCCAGGCTATGAGGGGGTGTTTGGGTACATTTTGTGCGCTTCTAGGGCTGTTGTCAGTGTAAGAAAACAAAGTTTTGACTAGTTGGGATTGATGGTCTTTTGGGTTGGATTCCTTCCTTATCGAACCGGGTCAACCTTAGAGACATTGCCCACTATCTCGGGATCACTTTAAGGGCTGGTCTTTCTGTTGTTGACATGTGAAACTGGTCTCTTGAGTAGCTGCATTGTAATGTCCTCTTCTACTTAAGCATCAGAAGCACCCTTTAACCTAATTAATTCCCATAGGTTCGAGCGGGTATTATGGAAAAAGGGAATTGACTGAGGACATTTAATACCAGGAGCAGAGCAGAGCATTTATTTCAGTATTATTAAGTCATCAGTATAGTAAAGAGGGCCTTATTTCTTCAGGATTAAGTCAATGAACAATTAGAATTGCATGCATGCAAAATTAAAGTGCAAACCAATGTTTTAAAACTCGGAACTGGAAATCGAACCGGTCGATGGTCAACTCAGACCGGAACTGGAACCGGTAATGAACTGGAGCGGTTTGATTTCAATGAACCGGATTTTTCAAAAATACAAAATTATTTACAATTTTGATGAAAAAATTATATTTAACATTCCAAGCTATGATTTCAAACCATTAGAGACAATCACACTCCCAATAACACTCACAGTCACAGACTATTCACAATCACAAATTACAATCCCACAGTCACACTCACAGTATCATAGGCCCAGAATTCACTATCTAGTATCTTACAGTCACAGCTGCAGCCAGAAGAAACCTCACAACTGACAGAGAAATAAAAATGTTGAAGCCCAAAATGGATTCTTTAAAGTTTAAATGTTGAAACTTGATGGCAGATGCTCCAATGTTCAACTCCAAGCCTCCAACAGTATCCAAATTATAAATCTTGAACAACGACCTCGTCAACAATCAACTCTACACTACAAACTACAAGCGACAGCAAGTTGCAAATGGTGTGAATAAAATGGAAGGGAGGGGTCGTATCTATGCCACTTTAGCAATGTGTTAGCATTAGATTTTAGATTTTTTTATTTTATTTAAAAAAGAACAATTTTATTTACTCATTCAGGCTCGTGAAGGAGTTAACACTAATCGATTGGTTAATGTTAGACTCAGCGGGGTTAGACCGGTATGGTAATGAATTGGTCGATTCTACCTTTGGGCCGATTGACTCATTACCAAACCGGTGCCTGACCCAGTTTTTCTTCCGGTTTGAGCTTTTAGATTGGCTGGCCGGTCAAATCGACCGATTTGGGTTTTGGTTTGGTCGTGTTTAAAAACACTGGTGCAAACCCTAAAAGTGACATGCAAACCCTGAAAGTGACATGCAAACCCTAAACGTTACATGCTAACCCTAAAACCTATATAAGAAGGGTAGTTGAACCAAAAAGGACCTCTATGATCATTATTATTTTGAATTTGGTTTCGAGAGCAGCAGCAACAGTAGCCGCAATAACAAGTTGGGGTTGGAGACAGAAGTCTTCAACTAGCAAGTGTTTTTGGAAGTGAAATCTATATTCCCTAATCACTTTCGGATAGATCACCCAGATCTATCATCATTTATTCATCATATTCATTCATATTGAGAGATCTAACATATAGAGAAAGATATTATTGAAGGTTCACGTTTTACTGTTTTGAAACAACTGGAAATACCTAGAACAATTTGTTGGGACTCAGAGACTCATTATTTCTTCCGCATGCTACCGTCATTCTTCTTGGCAGGCTCATATCACTATACTGGGTGATTATCAGGCCATCCTTTGCACATCCGAAACAACTATCAACATAAACATGGAAGAGGGAGGTGTCACCCACTCAAAGCAAATCAATTCACTAGGGTACCAGAAGGTTTCAGAATATGTGCATGTGTCATCCTATCTCTCTAGGGAACCTATGCTACTACTCCTAGAAAGTCTCAGCAGCATCGGCAACCTATTGGTTCATAAACGTGAAGATTAGCACTGAAGAGGGACGTTTTCGTAGCATGGGCGTCAACTCTTGAAGATCAACACGCTTTCACTTTTATCCTGGTTGCATGGCATGCATGTCTCCAGTATACTAAAGGACTATCACCGCTATAGTTCTTGGTATGTGACCACTCTTACCGCAATCTTATTTCCTAGTTTTTCTCTAGATTAACTATATTTTAGGGTTCTTTCGTATGACACTTATTTTGCATGCAAATTTTATTATATTTCAAACACACTTGAAACACATAAACCATAAACAAATTATCAAACAAATTAGAATATCAGTTGGGATATTATAGTGGTATCAAAGCATGTTCCTTTCCAACTGTGGGCTTGAACATGAATAGTAAATGAATCCAGAAGAAACTGCTTTTGTAACTTAAAAAAGAAGAGTAGGAACATAGAGGATCTGGAATTTGAAGATATTAAGTTGGAAGATAGATTTAGACATAGACCCAATAGGAATACACTTTGATAGAGGAAAGGAACGAGGGAAGAGGAAGGCAGGTTGGCATTTCATAGCTTGGTTAGCGCATTAAATGACTTAGCTAAAGGGAAGAAAGAGGTGTTACATGCTATAAAGTTATAAACAGGTTGGCTCTTAAGCCAGAATAGGGTCATAACAGTCTATCAATTTCACCTGGAGATAGAGGATCCACCAGTAGTAGCAGGAAACATGCGTACACTCATATGTCGAACATTCCGCACGTATACAATAAACCTTCTAGACCTACTATGCCTCACTTCCTGGAAATGCCATTGCAGGAATAGTCATGCCAGCTGAGCCTAGTGAACCATTTGGGGCCTATCTACAGGAATACAGGGATTTGGGAGATGAGTTCCATTTAGCTATGTCATTCTTAGACTTCTGCAATAAGAAAAACAAGAACTGACCTAGGAACTTTAACAGAGGGTTTACTTAGAACTATGAATTACAAAAAATTGTGGGCAGGTTGACCATTCCTAATTTTGAGGGATTTCACGGTTGTTCAACGAGAATATGGGTCCATAAGTGGGATACTTATTTCCAACTAATCCCTATGACGTAGATGAACACCATTAAATTGGCTACCTTACATTTGGATGACGAGGCTCATGAGTGGTGGTACCATGGGTTAGTGACGATGGGTCACAACACCATAAGTTCATACAGTGATTTCACACAGAGGCTCATGGAGCGGTTTGATAAATGTGACTCGGAGATACATTTCACAAAGTTAGCACAACTCAAATAGGCTGGCAATGCCGAGGCCTTCATATCAGAGTTTCAGAGAGTAGAAATTATGGTGATGGATGTCTCCGAGAGCAGGTTGGTTATGTTATTTACAGAAGCTTTACGTGTGTGGGTGAAAGCCTTACAGGATTCCATCAATAGAACCGAAGATCTACAAGATTCAGTTCCCAAGAACAGGTTTCAACCCGGAGATACATTTCACAAAGTTAGCACAACTCAAATAGGCTGGCAGTGCCGAGGCCTTCATATCAGAGTTTCAGAGAGTAGAAATTATGGTGACGGATGTCTCCGAGAGTAGGTTGGTTATGTTATTTACAGAAGCTTTACGTGTGTGGGTGAAAGCCTTACAGGATTCCATCAATAGAATCGAAGATCTACAAGATTCAGTTCCCAAGAACAGGTTTTCAGTTAAGACAAATTTCCCAATAAAAGACAAGGAAAAGAAACCCTTCTAGCAAGAATGGGCAAGGAAAAATTGGGTGGATGACGACACTAGGAAAGAACTTAGAAGGAAGAAATTGTGCTTCACTTGTTAGGAACGATGGATTCCAAGTCATAGGTGCGCAGGGAAAGAGAAAGCACACTATATAGAAGTCTACTCAGATAGCAAAGAGGATGAGCCTGAATAAAGAACAACTGAGGAATTTAGAACAACAGAGGAGGAGTCACTTCAGGGAGAATCATCGGGTGGAGTTATTGCTACATTATTTGGAGTGACTAGATTTCATACTCTTAGAGTCAGGGGAGTAGTACAGGGCCATAGGGTAGGTATTTAATTGATGGGGGGAAACCCAGAATTTCATAGATGCAGCATTGGTGGCTAGGCGGGATAGTCAGACTGAGGAATTTGAAGGATTCACAGTAGCAGTAGCAAGAAATAACATGGATGCAACCATTGGATTCCAAAACTAAATGTCACACTAGGGAACTACAATATGACCGACTCATTTTATGTGGTAAATGTAGTAGATACAAATGTATTATTAGGGGTTCAATGGCTTTATTCTATAGGGAAATATACTACGGATTATAGGACAATGGAAATGGAATTCCAGGGACAAGATGGAAAAAGGGTGGTCTTGAGGGGAATGAACACTTATCCCCCCATGCCAGTATCATCATAGAGGATGGAGGTCGTACTCAGACAGGGAGACATAGAGTGGTCAGCCGAATTTTTTGTTACTTTTCAGAAACCTCCAGATAGTAACACCCAAGATCCGACAAATATACATGCATTGCTACAAAAACATGAAAAAGTATTCATAAATCTTCCAGCAGGTCTACTGCCAGATAGAGGGTTCGAGCACATTTTTGAGTTAGAGGAGGGAACACAGGTAGTCATCACCACTCCGTACAGGCATCCCAAAAGTTACAAAGATGAGATAGAGAAAACAATTAAGGAATTGCTGGAGTTAGGTTACATACAACTGAGTTCTAGTCCATTTGCATCATCAGTAGTATTGGTAAAAAGAAGGATGGCATCTTACGGATGTGTATCGATTACAAGGCCCTCAATAAGAAAACCATAAAAAAGGTACCCCATTCCCAGAATTGATGAATTAATGGATGAGTTACAGGGGGCAAAATACTTCTCAGAAATTGATCTCCGATCAGGGTATCATCAGATCCGAGTAAGGGATCAAGATATTTCAAAAACAACTTTTCATTACCACTTTGGTCATTATGAGTTCTTAGTCATGCCTTTTGGACTTATCAACGCACCGACAACTTTTCAATCTTGCATGAACCACACCTTCAAGGCTCAGTTGCAGAAATTTCTACTTGTGTTCTTTGATGGCATTTTAATTTATAGTAAAACTTGGGAGGAACATTTGAGACACCTAGATGTGGTACTGAGAATTCTGGAAGAACAATATTTTTACGCCAAAATGTATAAATGTAAGTTTGGTAAGAAAGAAATGTTATATCTAGGACATGTAATAGGCACAGATGGAGTACAGGTTCATATGGAAACGAATAGAGCTATCTTGGATTGGCCTACACCAAAAATGTAACATAATTGAAGGGATTTTTGGGCCTTTGCACTTATTACAAGATGTACGTTAAAGGGTTTTCTTAATTGACTGCACCACTCACAGATCTTACAAAGAAAGGGGCATTCAGCTGGACAAGAGGGGCACAACAGACCTTTGAAAAAATGAAAAAAATTATGAGTTCATGTCCCGTTTTGGTATTACCTGATTTCATGCAACCATTTATAGTAGAATGTGATGCTTTAGGAGAGGGAATATGGGAAGTATTGATGCAAAACCATCACCTGCTTGCATTTGAAAGAAGAAAACTTAAAGATTATCAACGCCACTACTCTATATATGATAAAGAAATGCTAGCAATCTTACATGCCTTAACAAAATTCAGGCAGTATTTGGTGGGAAGCAGGTTTAAAATTAAGACAGATCATAATAGCCTCAAATACTTCTTAGAACAAAAGGAGTCGAATGAACGTCAACAAAAATGGGTTAGCAAGGTACAAGCCATAGTTTGAAAAATCGATTGAATCGAAATCAGAATCGATTGATTCATCGCTTCGTTACCAAACCAATCCAAACCGGCTGATAAATTGGTTCGGTGACCTGTTCGGTACCAAACAGATTGGTTCAGAAACCAAACTGGTCGGTTCGGTACCGGTACCGAACCGGCCTGCTCAGCCGATTCACGACAGAAACAGACCGGTTTTTTGGGTGAGGCCTATGCCAAGTTGCCAACGTTTTTTTTGAAATTTAATTTGTTTTTAAGATTCCTAACCTAACTTGTTACCCACCCAACCCACACTACAAGTCTACAATGACTACCCCTACCCCCACCGTATTGTTTTACACTTGGAGCATGCGGTTTAAACTTTGGAGAGAGAGCAGTGAGCTAGCGATAGCTTGAAGTTTGAAGATAAAAGTCTGCACAGTGCAGAGTCCAGACTCGATTTGGCAGCATGGACGGTGGGAGTGGGCCCCTGTGTGTGGATTCGTGGAAGATTGGGACTCGAGAGCGGTTTGTGTGCACTATGGAGTGTGGGCAGTTTCCATTTCCACTCTTTTTAATGGTCAAAATTTCAAATATCAGAGGTAAGTGGCGGTTTATTAAAGTTTTATAAAAATTTGCTATTTACAGTGTACCAAAGGAAAAAGACTAAAGTTTCATTCTTATGTCATGAAATATGCCCTCATAAAACTGTCAGTGTTGATTGTTCGGTTAAAAACTTGAAACTTCAACTTTTAAAATTTAAAGACAAAGACTTTTTATTTGTCTAAATTTGAAATTGATTCACTTAGTTACTAACATTTAACAACATATTGCTTGCTCGTTGTTGTTTCAGCCTATCAGGAGTCATGAGAGTGGTATTGAAATGTTGAATCATTGATTTGGTAGACTTACACTACTATCCTATTCAAGCTTATGGAGTGACACCTGTGCAATTAGAAATGGCCCCAAAAGAAAAGATCCTGCTTGGGCCCATGCAGATGTTGTTGAGGGGGAGATGTATTGCAAGTATTGCAAGAAGTTGATTCAGGTTTAAACAACACCTGGCTGCCATCTAAGGCCAAGTGAAGGCATGTAAAGCTCCACTAGATGTTATTGGACAGATTAGAGCTGATATGCAAGAACAATTTAAGAATTTTGAAGAGGGTAAGGCTAGGCAAAGAGAGATAGAGGAAGAAGTAGGAAAGAAGAGGAGGCTTGCTGAAATGATGTGTGGGACCTATGCTCCTGGTTCAAATGAAGGCTCTTCATCTATCCCTTCTACCGATCTTAGGGATCCTTTTCAGTATGTTGCATCCTTCAGGACTACACAAGAAAGGGGTAAATAAAAAAAGAAGGGTAGCATTGAAAGCTATTTTACATCCTTTGCTAGTGCCAATGCTTCTTAGTTGCCTCCAACACAAGTTCAACCCACCTTAGATGACCACTGGAAAAAGAAATACAAAGAAGTTGTCTATGACTACATAGCTAGATGGTGGTATGATGTTGATCTCCCCTTCAGTGCTGTCCACTCTTCTTATTACCAACCTATGTGGGATGTTGTTATAGTTGCGGGTAAGGCCTTCAAAGGCCCTAGTATGCATGAATTGAGGGGATCTCTTTTGCAAAAAGAGATAGTGTCCATAGATGAATACCTGAAGGATTTCAAATAGTCATGGGTCAGAACAGGATGCACTATCATGTCAGATGGATGGACAGATCTAAAGGGTCGTACCCTCATAAATTTTCTTGTCTCTTGCCCACGAGGAACCATGTTTTTCAGATCACGTGATGCATTTGATCAGGTGAAAGATGCAAATCTGTTATTTTGTCTTTCGGATGAGGTTGTTGAGGAGGTGGGGGCAGCTAATGTTGTACAAATTATCATAGATAATGCCTCTAACAATGTTCTTGGTGGTAAGATGTTAGAGGAAAAAGATAAAACCATATTTTGGAATCCATGTGCAGCGCATTGCATAGACCTTGTTGTCCGCCGATCGCACACCAGCAACAGAAATCTTCCGAAAGTTGTCTCCTCACATGAGAAAGCGGGAGAGGTGTGACCTTGGGGGCAAGCATAGAGCTAGGTACTGTCACCTACTCCTAGCTCCTCTGTTTAGGCTAACTCCTAACGAAGCCAAGTGGGGTAGTCCTTAACAAAGAGTTTTCTATGGCTCAATGTTTTAAGTTAATTTTTAGATGTTTCGGATGCGGATGGGTGTTGTTTAGGAGTTATTGTGATTTAAAATGATTAATGTGATGAATTGAGCACAAGACAAAGCAATGTACGTTGCTATCACTGGAATTGAAAGATAGACAAATATTTGAGAACTTCACAAAATAGATAAAGCATTCACAGATATGATCTATAATCAAACATTCGATGGACAAATGGCCCAGATTATCAACAATGCGTAAAAGATAGGACCAGTGCCTATGGAGTTAACTTATCAGAGATACTTCGAATGTAAATATGATGTGAATCCCAAAAGATGCCAGTGAATGTGAGGTTTTGCAAGTGCTCTTGGTAAGTTTTAAGAGTTTTTACTTGTGATCTTCGCTTATGGTAGCTGGATGTCCTAACCGGTAAAACTTTTAGTGGCTCCGTTCGAAGACATGACGGACCTGTCTGGGGTCAAAGGTAAGTATTCAATAACTTAACTACCAGTGCCCAGATTAGGTAGCTCGGTGCCCACACTTGGAATTTGCCCACATGCCTCGGTATTTATCGAACAACGTTGGTGCGTTGGTTATGGGGAAAAGTTTTAGTTAAGTTCCTCTTGTGGGGTTTAGAGATCCAATGTCGTTTCTGGGTATTCCGATCTAGGATCGGTCAGAGCATACTCCGGTAAGGAGGAAAGGGGGTTAATTAATTAAAAGGGGTGTGAGTTGCGAATTTATTTAAGTTAATTAATTAAAACTCTCCGATAGAGAGCGCTCTTGACCTCGTCTTATGACCATGGTTCAAAAGACTTAGCTAATCTATATGAAGCTAATGCAAGGACTATGTAAATCTAAAATGCTCACCGATAGAGAGTGCTCTTGACTTGTGTTCTTGCAAGTTCAAGAGTCTTACTTATGGATTATTAATTGATTAAACAAGCACAAGATAATATTAGTTGCTTAAACTCTCCGATAGATAGCACTTTTGATCCACCTTATGGTGAGATTCAAGAGATTTAAGTAGTTGATTAATCTTAAAAAGATAAACAATTTAAAAGAGTAATCAACTTAATTAAAGAATTAGAGGTGATGGATTAACAACTAATATTCTAAGTATAAGATACAAATGATGATGAAAACAAGCACATCTAATCTAAGCATATGAAAGATGGACACAACACAATCCTCCCCAAATGGGGGAGGATGGGAGTGGGGACTTAAAAACCCCACTCAAACACAAGATCTTTATTAAAATTTATACAATATGCCTTAAGGATTTTAATCCTTGAAAGGACTTTTCAGAAAAAAGTAAAACAACTCTACTGATATTAAAACTTGTGTAAAAAATGAGAGTGCTTTTACTTTTCCTTGGAGATCTTTTTGAAACTTGTGAAAATGGAAAAGAGAAGAAGTTTGAAAAAGAGCCAAAAGGGGAAAGAAAAAGAGTGCTAAAACAAAAAAAGATTAGGGAGAGAAGGCAAAAAAACAAAGAAAGGGAGGGAATAGGGCAGCCAACTAAGAAGCTAAGAGGTGAACAAAATTGAAGAAAACGGGACAGTGAACAATGAAATAAATGGCTGTCATAAAAAGTGCAAAACGAGACAGCGAACCATGAAATAAGTGGCTGTCATAAAAAGTGCAAAACGGGACAGCGAACCATGAAATAAGTGGTTGTCATAAAAAGTGCAAAACGGGACAGCGAACAAAAAGTAAAAGAAATGGCCAAAAACAAGGTTAAAGGAAGCCCAAAAACTAGGGCAAAAAGAGGCAAACAAGGGAAGAAAGCTATGGCACACTAGGGTTGTCCAAAATGGAGAAAATGGATGGTAAAAGAGAGAAAAAAATGGGGCAGCGATGAAGAAAAAGTGAGAAAAAGCAAACAAGTCAAGGAGGAAAGGGGCTAGCAAGCAAGGAAACAAAATAAGTCAAGGAGCAAAGGGAGAACTAGAGGAAGGAAGTTTGGTAACCAAGAAGTATTTAAATTTATGAAAGAATTTGAGATGGAACTTTGGAGGAAGATCTCCTTGTTTTTTCCTCTTGGAAAAAGCCAAACTCTCTGTAGGTCCTAAAAGTCAACAATGTTAGAAGGTTCTTATGATGATGGAGATGAGTTTGATGCAGCTGAGCTCGCATCCTTCTCCGAATGGCGAGATCTGTAAAAACAATCCAACTTGATACCCAGTGAGATCAAACAATAAAAACTAGTATGCTAGGAATATGCAAATCAAGATCAATACTTCATATAACTGAATATTTGTACCTGTCTAGATTATGATAAACTTTGCATAATAAACCAACTTGACAGCAGCAAATGGTAAATCTTATGTTCTAATAATAGACTTCTATAGCTAGTTGTTTGATTCAACACATAAATAACAAATTGAAAGCATGGAAAGAAATCACCTCATACAACACATCCACCAATGAAGAGACAATACTGTAGACCTCCAAAGTCGAAAAGCTTTATTCAATGAAATTATGATTACAATTTTTGGAGAGTTGCTATGCCCAAAAGTCCATGATAATAGAGTTGAAAGAGCCTCTATTTAAGAAATGAGAGAGTGCTAAAACCCTAAAACCAAAAAACCAACCCTAACCAGCTTAGCCACCTAACAAAGAGCCCAGACCTAAACTGGAGAACCGGGAGTGAGGGGAGGCCTCCACCCAGGCAAGGCGCCCCCACTCCAAACCTGTGCACTAAAAACAAGCCAAGGATGAGGCCACACGTGTGAGTCTAGATGTAGGTAAGCCCATCCTTTAGGTCTGGCAGGAGCCTGAGCTAGGTTTGGGAGGCTCACTGATGGTGCAAGCTTTAGTCTTCACCTTGATCAAATCACCGGACCAATGAGAGCTGTCCATCTCATCTTTAGCTGGAGATGACACGTCTGATAACTGATAATAAATTAATTGCTCTCTTAATGATGACTGAAGCTGAGTTATGATAACTCCAATCATCATAAGTGTTCCATGAGATGTCATTTAGCCTTTTATTTTACTAAATTTGGATTAATTTGGAGAGTTTTAGTTTTCTAAAAAATAATCATTTTTTTAATAAAAATCATTTTTTAATAAAAATTCTTTTTTTACTAAAAATAATTTTTTTACTCAAAATTGACTTTTTTGAGTAAAAAGGCATTATGTGTCCGATTGCTGATCTGAAAGTTGGTTCTGACTGGTTGGATGATCAAGAATGATTTTTGGCTTAAGGTTAGAGCCTTCAATCACTGAATTTTGAGTCCGGATCACGAACGGGTTTTTTCCATTTAATTTATGGAAAAATTAACCCAAAAAACTTGTTAAAAATCTGAGCTTAACTCAGCCCAAACACTTAGTAAAACTCTGATATCAGTCTTCAACATTCACAAAACTAAACACAAATCACATGCATGTAAATTTCATGTCTCTGTAAGCTGATATACTGTAACTAAGTAAACTTTGCAGCGGAAAAATAACAAAATATCAGCAGACTGTAAAACACATTTAAGACACAGTATTTTGGTCAAATTTGACCCTGGAAAAAACCCCCTCAACCCCTGGGGGAAGACCAGCATGCAAGATAAATTTTATTGAGATTCAGGAAAAATCATACATCAATTTTTACAGTAAAAAATCAACTTATCTTCAACCCAGAAATCTGTCTCGGTTTCCGTGCTATTTTCTTCTCGAAAAATGTGTCAAAACCAGCATCAACTCTGCCTTGATTTCTGTGCCAGATCGTACAGCATTTAATGCAGTCGTACAACACCTCGATTTCTGTGCTAGAATGTACAGAAATTTAATGCAGCCGTACAGCAATTAATGCAGTCGTACCCTCGATTTTTGTGCAAAAATTAATGCAGCCGCATAGCAATAAATGCAGCCGTACTTCTCCTTGATTTTTGTGCAAATAAATGCAGCCGTACAGCATTAAATGCAGGCCGTACCTCTCCTCTATTTCTGTGTAGCAATAAACCTCCTCGATTTCTGTGCCAGCATTTAATGCTCCTGTACTCCTCGATTTTTGTGCAAACTGTGAATCTCTCTCTCAGCTGTCCTGAAAATCGAGCCCTCCTCTCAATCTCTTCAGCAATCTCCTGCAAAATGTGCTTCTCACACTTCTCTCCAAGCTCCTCTCTTGAAAATCGAGCCACTCAAGAAATCTCTCTTGAATAATGTGCCCAAATGAAGTCTCAGCACTTTTATTTACCCTATTAGGGTTATTCTCATGACTTTTCAGCTTCAATGGACGAGATTAGATCTTGGCCAAGAGATCTATGGCTGGGATCTAATCTTACACACTTAAATCTCCTAAGTGAATTTTACACCAAATTTTTACTTTTTGAAAAGTCATATCACCCTAAATATTTAAAAGTACACTTTATGACTTAAAGTCACTTTAAAAACATAATAAAGTGAAACTCACTTTTAAATCATAAAGTCACATCAAAAAAAGGTACTTTAATAAAAAACACATTACTAAAGTCACTTTAAGAATATAAATGAGACTCCAAGTTAATGACCCCTGCACCTAGGCACCTGATGCAGGAGTGCCACCGAGCTATCAAATTCTAACACTCCCTCTTAGCGGGGGAGGTACTACTGTCATCAGCTCCACCTGGATCTCTCCCTCCAATAACTGAAGCTCCCATTGAATTTGAATGCCTATCAGATCTCTGCACTGGAACAACTGTTGAAGGTCTCCGTCTGACAACTCTGAACTGAGAGTTCTCCTCACTCTCCTGCTCATCCTGAAGAACCATATCATACCAACTCTGTTTCCTCACTGAGTTGGATGAATCCTCCACACTGACAGCCACTGCTGCTGCCACTGAGTCTGATCTCTCACCATGCTCACCATCCACCGGATGCCCCAAAACCTGGTATATCCGGCCATCACGGATGCCAAGCAGACTCGCTGCACCCAAGCCCCCACTCACCGGATATATATAAACATGCCCACTCACATGAAGAACCGCATATCCGTCATCCTCCAAAGCTGAAACTGAGACCAAGTTCCTCTTCAGCTTCGGAACAAACAACACATCGCCAACCTCCAGATAACCACCACACTCGAGTTGGAATAGGACTTTTCCAACCCCTTCTACTGCATGGGTGCCGACATACCCATCCTCAGTCAGTATAACTCTGTCATGATCTGTCAACTCTCGGAACACTGCTCGTATCCCCGTCATAGGGCGTACTGCTCCACTATCTATGTACCATGCTCCAGTATCCAAACTCTCTGCTACACTACTGTCTGAAAGAATTGAGACGAGCGTGAATTCCCTCTCGAATTCCTTCGCAAAATCCCCCACTTCAGCTGGAGAGGCTTTCTCAGGCTC
Source organism: Pseudotsuga menziesii (assembly GCA_001517045.1). NCBI lineage: Eukaryota > Viridiplantae > Streptophyta > Pinopsida > Pinales > Pinaceae > Pseudotsuga > Pseudotsuga menziesii. The sequence goes on from LPNX010376858.1 coordinate 268,988, forward strand.
TTCTTTCTTCTTGTTCTTCTTCTTGTTGGGACACTGCCCAGCATAGTGACCATAACTTTGGCAAGCAAAGCATTTTACTTTGCTCAAGTCTTTGGCTCCACTGCTCAAGCCACCCTTTTTCTTCTTACCCTTAGCTGAAAGGGCCACATTCTCTTCATTAGCAACCTGCTCAGTCTTCCCTTCTCGGATCTCCTCCTGAGTAAAATCATCCCATAGTCTTTCCCAAGAGGGAAAGTTCTCTCTGCCAACTACACACTTCACGAACACGTCCCACTCCTTAGTGAAGCCCTTCAGGGCTATCCGCACTAGCTCGGGATCAGGAATCACCTCACCAACTGCACTCAATTCATCTTTTATCTGTCTGAGTCTAGTGAGGTAAGAGGCTACATTCTCACCTCTCGCCATCTTAGTGCGATGAAGCTTATCTTTTAGGGCCATTTTACGATTTTCATTCTTGTTCTCATACAAACTTTTTAAAGTATCCCACATCCCCTTAGCAGTTAGTTTCTCTGCCAAATGTGGGATGAGGTGATCTCGAACACCATCCAGAAGCAGTCTCTGCGTTCTGGCCTCCTTCACCTCATGTATGTCAAGGGCTATAGGATCAGCTACGGGAGGAGCCACTGTGGTACTAACAAAGGCCCATAACTTGTTTTCCTTAAGAACCGTTGTCATCCGTGCTTTCCACTGTAAGTAGTTGGAAATCCCTTCCAACCTATCTTCAAATCGAATGCAAGCCATCATTCTCTTTTGCTCTCTTTCCAACAAGGCACACTCAGCCTTCTTTGACCAAAAGAAAAAATATCAGCTGTACTGAACTAGCACTTCTCTGCTAACTCTCAGCAAAAAAAAAGTTAACAGACAGCTGTTACTTCACATGCACTAGCATCAAAAAAATCAGCACTTCTCTGCTGCCCAACAGTCCACTAAAATCTCAGAGCCCCAGCTCTGATACCATGTTAAAAATCTGAGCTTAACTCAGCCCAAACACTTAGTAAAACTCTGATATCACTCTTCAACATTCACAAAACTAAACACAAATCACATGCATGTAAATTTCATGTCTCTGTAAGCTGATATACTGTAACTAAGTAAACTTTGCAGCGGAAAAATAACAAAATATCAGCAGATTGTAAAACACATTTAAGACACAGTATTTTGTTCAAATTTGACCCTGGAAAAAACCCCCTCAACCCCTGGGGGAAAACCAGCATGCAAGAGAAATTTTATTGAGATTCAGGAAAAATCATACATCAATTTTTACAGTAAAAAATCAACTTATCTTCAACCCAGAAATCTGTCTCGATTTCCGTGCTATTTTCTTCTCGAAAAATGTGTCAAAACCAGCATCAACTCTGCCTTGATTTCTATGCCAGACCGTACAACATTTAATGCAGCCGTACCGCACCTCGATTTCTGTGCCAGGCTGTACATAAATTTAATGCAGTAGTACAACAATTAATGCATCCGTACCCTCCTCGATTTTTGTGCAAAAATTAATGCAGCCGTACAGCAATAAATGCAGCTGTACTTCTCCTTGATTTCTGTGCAAATAAATGCAGTCGTGCAGCATTAAATGCAGGCCGTACCTCTCCTCGATTTCTGTGTAGCAATACACCTCGATTTCTGTGCCAGCATTTAATGCTCCTGTACTCCTCGATTTCTATGCAAACTGTGAATCTCTCTCTTAGCTGTCCTGAAAATCGAGCCCTCCTCTCAATCTCTTCAGCAATCTCCTGCAAAATGTGCTTCTCACACTTCTCTCCAAGCTCCTCTCTTGAAAATCGAGCCACTCAAGAAATCTCTCCTGAATAATGTGCCCAAATGAAGTCTCAGCACTTTTATTTACCCTATTAGGGTTATTCTCATGACTTTTCACCTTCAATGGACGAGATTAGATCTTGGCCAAGAGATCTATGGCTGGGATCTAATCTCACACACTTAAATCTCCTAAGTGAACTTTACACCAAATTTTTACTTTTTGAAAAGTCATATCACCCTAAATATTTAAAAGTACACTTTATCACTTAAAGTCACTTTAAAAACATAATAAAGTGAAACTCACTTTTAAATCATAAAGTCACATCAAAAAAAGGTACTTTAATAAAAAACACATTACTAAAGTCACTTTAAGAATATAAATGAGACTTCAAGTTAATGACCCCTGCACCTAGGCACCTGATGCAGGAGTGCCATTGAGCTATCAAATTCTAACAAAACTTAGGAAAAACAATTAAAAATTAAAAAATTAAAAAAATAATTTTTCACTGTTCGAAAAAGATTTTTTCTAAATTTTTTTATGTGTCCAGATGACTTAGGACATGACCATGATCTATCTAAATAATGTCTAGTAGGCTTATAACACTCATTTGGGCTCTAATAACCCCCCAAGGCCCAGAATTCAACACCGGGCATTCCAGCTTTGGAGGAAGCAGGAGAAAACCTCGTCAATTATATTCGGCTGAAGGAAAAACATAATTGTTAGGGGCAAAAAACTCCTTGGAATACCCTATTTGAAATTCTCGTCTTAGGAGACCGAACCACTCAAAAATATCCTACTAGCACATTTTATTACAAACCCTGCGGGGCCATGGTCAAAATTATTCAAAATAAAAAAGTGACTAGCCAATATTTGCTAGACAAGCAGACGGATCAACTAATACACTAGAATCAGACTTTGAACAAGTCTGTGAACCGACAGCTCCTCAGGTGACCCAACTATGGTACAAAAAAGTGGATAACATCTGGCTCCAACTGCGGGACGTGTGCTTGATCTAGTCTCTTATGCAAGGAGAGCATACGAGAACCTTAGAATCTCTGGTTTCCATATCCTGTAAAAACATCTCAACTTGACAAGAAAGCCTTAGTAGCACAAGTTTCATGAAAAAGAGCCAATGATCCAAACGTTGCTTTATTCAAAAAAATGACAAAACTTACTGAAAATTTTATTTATTTATAAGTACAAAAAGAAAATGCTAAAGTAAATGCTCACTTTAAGGAGCCTATTTTCCTACTCTAAGCATGATACAAAAAAGGTTAGGTGTAATCATAAATCCAGTGTCGCCACCTAAGCATTTTATTAATATAAAAAGGTTTTTCCTTGTCTTTGGTTACCAGCCAAAGTAAGGACACAATTTCCAGAAAATGCAAACCTGCGTGGTGATCCAGAATGGGCGGGCTGGATGGGGAATCATAGGCATGAATAATGTTGTCAAACTTCTTCCCAAACTGGCAGATGCTCCGAAACATAAGGAACATCTATAGGTGAAGACCATGGCTGAGAAAAAACTTCAACTAGTTGTATCCCATCTGATTCATCACTGCACTGCTTTTTCAAATCCTTATTACCGATACTCGGATACAATTCTGACTCATCATATGAAAACTTTGATTGCTCTTCCTTATAACTTTCAGAAGTCTCAGAATAACAACTCCCCTTGCTGGACATATCATAGATGAGATTCTCAAAAATATTTTCAAAGGTATCATAGGTTGGATTTTCAATAAAAGTCCAATAGTCATCATCACCATCTATTTCGAATATGAGAGATGCCTCATCACTGGTATCAAGTCCATGTCTGTACTTCTCATTTTGCTCAAAATCATCTTCTTCAAAAAGCTGGGTTTCAAAGATATCACAGGGGACCCAACTTTCCAAATATTTGTCATCCGGTGGAGTGCATGGAGGAATCTCATCACATGAAACATCTAAGATTGGATTTTTAATTGAGGTCTCAAAGTTATCATCCATCTCAGATGTAAGGGATTCTTCCTCATTTGTATCACATTTGATTCTATATCCCTCCTCATGATCATAGTCATCTTCTTCAGAAAAAAGGTCACAAGGTAGTAAACCTTCCAAACTATCATCATTATGCTCATTAGTAGGATTAGTGCTAAAGTTTTTAGTGAGATCATCCAATTGCTGACTATAATCTTCAACTTGACCCCGGGTTTCTATGGTGACAGGATGGAGCTGTCCAACTGTGTTAATGTATTCAGGCTCTCTTGAATATTGTTTTGCCTCTCTCCAACTTTCTTCGGAAATATCATGCATGTCATCTACACAGTTTATATACTCAGGCTCACTTGATGATGCTTTAGGACCACAACCCTCCGGAAAACCATGCTCCTAAAGATAGCATGCATAATAACAAGAAGATTCTTCATGAAGGTCTTTACATGCCCTACGAAATGGCGTGTAAGTTTCAACCATGTTAGCAGACTTTAGCTGATGAGGAGGCCTCTGTTCATGGTTGGGTGCCTTTCTTTGCTAATTTACTTTTGGAGGAAATGTTCTTGGGACAGGTTGTGATTGTGCTCTTTCCATACTAATGACCTTGTTCTGCATCTCTTTCATTTGAGCTAGATGTTCATCTTCCATTCTTCCATGTCTTTCCTTCATTTCCATCATTTGTTTTCTGTAGCAATCCTCTTCTTTATGCCCATTTGACTTTAACAGAGTCGAGGACTTTGAATAACCAGGAAGGTTGGATTCACCTGAAGACTGCATATTTCTGTCTATTTTGGCTGCCATTTCTTGTGCGTTTAGAAGAGTAGTGGGTTCTTTATCCCTGATCTGATATTGCATCTTCCCACTAAGTGCTTCAATGTAATAAAGCAAGATAGATGGTGCAGGTGGTTTGTAAATGGCAGGAATCGCATTGGATAGTTCTGTGAATCTTTGGTTGAACTCATCCATAGTCTCATTCTCCTTCTTCTTTATGTTTGTTAAAGAACCCAGTTGATGCCTAGGTTCCTTCTTTTCACCAAACCTGTTAGAGAAGGCAGTCTTGAAAACTTCAAGTGTAGAAAAGGAGTTGTCTGATAAATTGCTATACTAGTCGCCGACCTTTCCATCCAGAGATAGAGCAAATAACTTCATATACACGTCATCATGTTGGCTGACCGGATCATTGACATAAGCGTTGATACACCTAGAAAAGTTCCTAAGGTGCATGGTGGAGGTAATGCCATCAGTGCCTGTATACATCGGGAGCTTCTCGACACCTTTGTCTGGAAGACGGTGGGGTTGACCTGCTATCTGAGAAAAGCCAAGCTGAGTAAAATACTCGCCCATTATGTCAGAAACAGTGGTATTAGTGTTTTCAGGAAATAAAATGTGGATGTCTGAAACAGACTCAGATCCAAGTTCTGCAAGGATCCTGCGAGAAGATAGTTTGTTTAATCTCCTCCTTAAGACCTTTTCGGGGTCAGGGATGAAATCGACCAAACCTACAGAGTTTCTTCTAGTAGAATACCTTGAGGTGTTAACTGACAGTGGAGTTGCCAGGTGGACTTAAGTCTAATTTCAGAGAGGGATTGGACTAAAAATCTACCAAAAATGATAAAAAGGTAAAAAACTAAAAGAAACAAAGGTCGTCTAGGAACAAAAAGATTTGTCTTTGGCAACGGCGCCAAAAGATGTTGTTCACCGATCGCACACCAGCAGCAGAAATCTTCCGAAAATTGTCTCCTCACTTGAGAAAGTGGGAGAGGTGTGACCTTGGGGGCAAGCACAGAGCTAGGTACTGTCACCTATTCCTAGTTGCTCCGTTTAGGCTAACTCCTAACGAAGCCAAGGGGGGTAGTCCTTAACAAAGAGTTTTCTATGGCTCAATGTTTTAAGTTAATTTTTAGATGTTTCGGATGCAGATGGGTGTTGTTTAGGAGTTATTGTGATTTAAAATGATTAATGTGATGAATTGAGCACAAGACAAAGCAATACACATTGCTATCACTGGAATTGAAAGATAGTCAAATATTTGAGAACTTCACAAAATAAATAAAGCATTCACAGATATGATCTATAATCAAACATTCGATGGACAAATGGCCCAGATTATCAACAATGCGTAAAAGATAGGACCAGTGCCTATGGAGTCAACTTATCAGAGATGCTTCGAATGTAAATATGATGTGAATCCCAAAAGATGCCAGTGAATGTGAGGTTTTGCAAGTGCTCTTGGTAAGTTTTAAGAGTTTTTACTTGTGATCTTCGCTTATGGTAGCTGGATGTCCTAACCGGTAATACCTTTAGTGGCTCCGTTCGAAGACATGACAGACCTGTTTGGGGTCAAAGGTAAGTGTTCAATAACTTAACTACCAGTGCCCAGATTAGGTAGCCCGATGCCCACACTTGGAATTTACCCACATGCCTCAGTATTTATCGAACAACGCTGGTGCGTTGATTATGGGGAAAAGTTTTAGTTAAGTTCCTCTTGTGGGGTTTAGAGATCCAATGCCGTTTCTGGGTATTCCAATGTAGGATCGGTCAGAGCATACTCCGGCAAGGAGGAAAGGGGGTTAATTAATTAAAAGGGGTGTGAGTTGCGAATTTATTTAAGTTAATTAATTAAAACTCTCCGATAGAGAGCGCTCTTGACCTCGTCTTATGACCGTGGTTCAAGAGACTTAGCTAATCTATATGAAGCTAATGCAAGGGCTATGCAAATCTAAAATGCTCTCCGATAGAGAGTGCTCTTGACTTGTGTTCTTGCAAGTTCAAGAGTCTTACTTATGGATTATTAATTGATTAAACAAGCACAAGATAATATTAGTTGCTTAAACTCTCCGATAGAGAGCACTCTTGATCCACCTTATGGTGAGATTCAAAAGATTTAAGTAGTTGATTAATCTCAGAAAGATAAACAATTTAAAAGACTAATCAACTTAATTAAAAAATTAGAGGTGATGGATTAACAACTAATATTCTAAGCATAAGATGCAAATGATGATAAAAACAAGCACATCTAATCTAAGCATATGAAAGATGGACACAACACAATCCTCCCCAAATGGGGGAGGATGGGAGTGGGGACTTAAAACCCACTCAAACACAAGATCTTTATTAAAATTTATACAATATGCCTTAAGGATTTTAATCCTTGAAAGGACTTTTCAGAAGAAAGTAAAACAACTCTACTGATATTAAGACTTGAGTAAAAAAGGAGAGTGTTTTTACTTTTACTTGGAGATCTTTCTGAAACCTGTGAAAAGGGAAAAGAGAAGAAGTTTGAAAAAGAGCCAAAAGGGGAAAGAAAAAGAGGGCTGAAACAAAAGAAGATGAGGGAGAGAAGGCAAGAAAACAAAGAGAAGGTCAAAACCAAAGAAAGGGAGGGAATAGGGTAGCCAACTAAGAAGCTAAGGGATGAACAAAATTGAAGGAAATGAGACAACAAACAATGAAATAAGTGGCTGTCATAAAAAGTGCAAAACGGGACAGCGAACAATAAAATAAGTGGCTGTCATAAAAAGTGCAAAACGTGACAGCGAACCATGAAATAAGTGGCTGTCATAAAAAGTGCAAAACGGGACAGCGAACCATGAAATAAGTGGCTGTCATAAAAAGTGCAAAACGGGACAGTGAACAAAAAGTAAAAGAAATGGCCAAAAACAAGGTTAAAGGAAGCCCAAAAACTAGGGCAAAAAGAGGCAAACAAGGGAAGAAAGCTAGGGCACACTAGGGCTGTTCAAAATGGAGAAAATTGACGGTAAAAGAGAGAAAAAACGGGGCAGCGATGAAGAAAAAGTGAGAAAAGGAAAACAAGTCAAGGAGGAAAGGGGCTAGCAAGGAAGGAAACAAAATAAGTCAAGGAGCAAAGGGAGAACTAGAGGAAGGAAGTTTGGTAACCAAGAAGTATTTAAATTTATGAAAGAATTTGAGATGGAACTTTGGAGGAAGATCTCCTTGTTTTTTCCTCTTAGAAAAAGCCAAACTCTCTGTAGGTCCTGAAAGTCAACAATGTTAGAAGGTTCTTATGATGATGGGGATGAGTTTGATGCAGCTGAGCTCACACCCTTCTCCAAATGGTGAGATCTATAAAAACAATCCAACTTGATACTCAGTGAGATCAAACAATAAAAGCTAGTATGCTAGGAATATGCAAATCAAGATCAATACTTCATATAACTGAATATTTGTACCCATTTAGATTATGATAAACTTTGCATAATAAACCAACTTGGCAGCAGCAATGAGAGAGTGCTAAAACTCTAAAACCAAAAAACCAACCCTAACTAGCTTAGCCACCTAACAAAGAGCCCAGACCTAAACCGGAGAACCGGGAGTGAGGGGAGGCCTCCACCCAGGCAAGGCGCCCCCACTCCAAACCTGTGCACTGAAAACAAGCCAAAGATGAGGCCACACGTGTGAGTCTAGATGTAGGTAAGCCCATCCTTTAGGTTTGGCAGTGGCCTGAGCTAGGTTTGGGAAGCCCACTAATGGTGCAAGCTTTAGTCTTCACCTCGATCAAATCACCGTACCAATGAGAGCTCTCCATCTCATCTTTAGCTGGAGATGACATGTCTGATAACTGATAATAAATTAATTGCTCTCTTAATGATGACTAAAGCTGGGTTATGATAAGTCCAATCATCATAAGTGTTCCATGGGATGTCATTTAGCCTTTTATTTTATTAAATTTGGATTAATTTGGAGAGTTTTAGTTTTCTCCAAAATAATCATTTTTTTTAATAAAAATCATTTTTTAATAAAAAATCATTTTTTTACTAAAAATATTTTTTTTACTCAAAACAGACTTTTTTGAGTAAAAAGGCATTGTGTCCGATTGCTGATCTGAAGGTTGGTTCTTACTGGCTGGCTGATCAAGAATGATTTTTGGCTTAAGGTTAGAGCCTTCAATCACTGAATTCTGAGTCCGGATCACGAACGGGTTTTTTCCATTTAATTTATGGAAAAATTAACCCAAAAAACTTAGGAAAAGTAATTATCAATTAAAAAATTAAAAAACTAATTTTTTACTGTTCGAAAAAAGATTGTTTCTAAATTTTTTTATGTGTCCAGATGACTTAGGACATGACCATGATCTATCTAAATAATATCTAATAGGCTTATAACAATCAGTGGGGCTCTAATAACCTCCCAAGTCTCAGAATTCAACATTGGGCATTCCAGCTTTGAGGAAGCGAGAGAAAACCTCGTCAATTATACTCGACTGAAGGCAAAGCATAATTGTCAGGGGCAAAAAACTCCCTGGAATGCCCTATTTGAGATTCTACGTCTTAGGAGACCGAACCATTCAAAAATATCCTACTAGCACATTTTATTACAAACCCTGCGCGACCATGGTCAAAATTATTCAAAATAAAAAAGTGACTAGCCAATATTGGCTAGACAAGCAGACGGATCAATTGATACACTGGAATCAGAGTTTGAACAAGTCTGTCAACCGACGGCTCCTTAGGTGACCCAACTATGGTACAAAAAAGTGGATAACAGAGCTCATGCTTGAGGACATAAGCAAACAGGATTGGATCAAGGACATTATAGAGCGTGCCCAAAGCATCACCAAATACATCTACAACCACGGTTGGGTATTGAGCTTGATGAAGAGATACACAGAGAGTAGGGAGCTTGTTAGGCATGCAATTACTAGATTTGCAACTCACTTCTTCATGTTGTAATCTCTCCTTTCCCAAGCACATAACTTGGAGAAAATGTTTTCAGGTGATGAATGGAATTCATCCCAATGGGTCCACAAAAAAGATGGAAAAGACACCAATAAAAAAATTAAAAGCTCTTCATTTTGGAAAAGAGTAGCAGAGGTTGTGGCAATTATTGAGCCACTTGTTAAGGTGTTGCAGTTGGTTGATGGGGAAAAGTTGACCATGGGCTACATTTATGAAGCTACGGATCAAGCAAAGGAGCAGAGAAAGGCAACATACAAAGATAGTGTTTTCCCTAAAGTCTGCTACCTAGACTACGGGGTCAGCAGTGTTCAGGCACCTCAAATAAAAGACTGGTTTTATAGGTTTTGTTTGGATAACAATGTAAATCAAAATAGCTAAGGATAACAAGGCAGAGACACAATATCTGAAAACTTCATAAATACAAATGTAAAAGACAAGAATCTTGCAGTAATAGATGATAAAGCATTAAGGTACAGGAGATAAGCTTTCAAGATATATATAACTGCAAACAATAAACAAATAGTTCATATTTGTAGCATATATATAGAAGTACTGGTCTTTGAAAACGCTTTTCAAATATCAATAGGTATTTAACATTCACATACATACATGAGATGAAATATTGAAAACATCTACATCACATTCAAAGGCCTAGCTCCATATAGTATATTAAATGTCATTCAAAAATGCAAGAGAAGTTCTTACAGAAGTAACCATTGAATGTCTGCACGATTTCCCCAGCAGATCGACTCCCATGTGTTCCCCTTTCTCAAAAATATTACCAAAATATATAAGATAGAAACTAAAGATAGGATCTCAAAGTTTGTTTAATAGATCCACTTTTTAAGGCTAAGTTTTCTAATTATAGACAAAGTATAAATTGAAAAAGGAAACCTATTTTATGACAAGTGTCAACTAAGGATCATTTCAAATCCTTCTTGCTGCCTCAACTAAAGTGGCTAGCCCATCTAGCGCACATGACTTTGCTTGTAACCTCTTGTTGTCCTTCTACATATAACGAAGCTTTGCTGTCAGCTCTTCTTTATCTTTCACTAATTGCTCTTTTTCCTCTTGCACCAGTTTCCTCCTTTTCACTGCTTCCTCTGAGACCTGAATCAACTCAGTAAAATTCTAATTCACTTCTTATAAATCTTCCTTCAGCATTGAATTTGCCTTTACCTGTTGATCATTGATTTGATTTAAATGTACATTTTGTCTTTTGAGCTGCTCAATTTCTTTGTTTTCTTTATCCTGTTTCAATTTCATCATACTACCCCCTGTATCTTCATCTGTAACCTTTTTCCTGTTAAGTTTTGCCACTATTTCCTTTTCTTGTTCTATGAGAACCTTCCCCTTACATCTTGCTTGTTTCTCTGATGTTTCACCAACCTCAGCTTCAGGGAACAATAATGAGTTGTTTTCTTCCTTGTTAATGGAATTATAGATGCAACTTTTAGGAGCTATATCTGGAATTTGTCTTAAGCTTTGGTCAATGTTATCAAAGATTTGATACATGGTTGATTCTAACTCCTTAGATCTGTTGTGTTCCTCATCATCATTGGAAGTGTCTTGAACACTTATCACCTGCCTTTTATTAAACCTAGGGTTTAATAATGACTTCATATTCGTCTGGAGTTTGTTCACTGGTCTGGTTTTAGGTCTGAAAGGTTTGAATGAAAGCTCTATTTGTTCTGATATCTTTTTAGTATAAATCGGTCCCTCTTTAATTGTCTGCATTTTATCAACAGAACCTAAAACTGGACTTTCATTTTTTATACCCTTGGGTTCTTCTTTAGGTCGCTGTACCAAGGTTATCTCTTCAGGACCTTCTTGCTCAGGATAACCTTCAGATTTGTTTTCAGATGAGGGTTTTATCTCGGTTTTGTCAGAAGTCTCTGCAGCCTTCTTTCTAACAGACTTTTTCTTTCTTTTTCTTTGCTCTACATCTTTAAAATTAAGTTTAAAACCCCCCCAAAAAAGAAAATGTGACCATGATCTTTCTACTTTGCTTAACTCTTGAGTAATTAAAAGCTTAATCAACCCATGATGGAACATATTACTACAAGAACAACTAGGATGGTTTCGAGTCCTAACAACCATCTTTTTCAGACTTTTTAACAAATAAAAAGGAAGGTTTAATTTATTTGCACCTGTTACATGTTGCAGGAATCTCATATGATATTGATACACAGTGCCAAATCTACCCTCGCAAGTAACATACCCTTGAATAATATGCAACACGTCCTGCCATTCTTTAAAAAGGAAGGCCCTTTGGATGCCCTGGCTCCAATTTGGGTTTTTATGAGCTAGTAATAGGAACTGGTTATAATCTCCATTGATAGTTTGTCTTTTATACCACCTTTCCCCTTCAGGGACCATGCCAATAGGGTGCGAAATGGATTCCTCTGAGACTGTAAATTCTAAACCTCCAACTTGAACCCTAGATCCATCAAAACTCTCATAGAAAGCTTTAGTAACCCCAATATGATGTTCTACAATCTTTTCAAACATAACATACCAACCAACTTCCTTAACTTTTTCGTGGGTTGAAGGAAATTTCTGCATCCATTCGGCATCTAAAGGTTTTGTTCTAAGCAAATGATCACTTGGTCGAAATTTCCTGTCAACACTCATAGCTGGATTGTGAACTGTAGATGCAACACTAGAGCAAGATATTCAAGGAATATGAAGAAAACCCTGTTCTTGTAAAACCATGGTTTCTCGACATTCAGCCAGTACTACTACTTCATTAGCAGATGACTTTAATCTAGAGGAGCCCGAGACTGAGCCAGATGATGATGCCTTTGCTAGTCCTTCTGGTTCTTCTTTTAGCTCTAGCAGTGGTGCAGTTGGTGCTGAGTTTGATGATGATCATTGATGATGTATTATGTAGTTGACTATGTAGCATGTTTTTTGGACTCTACAGGCCATATAGCCTTTTACTATATAGGCCTCATGGATTATTTATTTTGTTCTAGTTCCGATATCCTAGATATGTATTGCACAGAGTCTAGACTATAGTACACTTTGTGCCATTTTGATATATTTACTCTTATATGGTATATACATGAGCAAATTTTGGATATTTTGTTTTCAATGCCTTGGAATCATGGATTATAATCTTGAAAATGTTGTTTTCCTTTAAAATTTAAATATTTTATGTATTTTCTAGCAAACCGATTCATTAAATTCAAATCGTCTGATTTATGACCGATTCATTACATATTTTGATTTCGAGTTGACCCTCGACTGATTCCGAGTCCGAATCCGATTTTTAAAACTATGGTATAGGCATATGACTTTGAAATAGAATATGTTAAGGGAAAAACCAATGTTGTAGCTGATGCATTATCAAGACGACCAAACTCATTATCACTCATGAGTATATCTACCGATTGGAAGTCTCATCTCTTGGTTGAATACTCAAAAAATAAATTTACTTGTGAGTTGCTAGACTGACAAATACAGGATGATAGGTATAGGGTAATCAACGACATCATTTACTACTAGAATCGGATATACCTCATGCCAAAATTAGCTTTAAAGAAAAGGGTTTTATAGGCATCGCATGATTAACCATTATCAGGGCATCAGGGTTTCTTGAAAACTTACAGACATATTAGAGAGAGGTTCTCCTGGAAAGGCCTCAAGGAGGATGTAATATAGCATGTCAAAGACTGCAATATGTGCCAACAGAATAAAATTGAACACACTCATCCGGCATGACTACTTCAACCATTACCTATACCGGAGCAGAAATGGGAGAGCGTCTAGATGGACTTTATTACAAGTTTACCCAAGGTACAGGGACGAGATTGCTTATACATAGTAGTAGATCGGTTGAAAAAATTTGCTCACTTCTTTGCCATTTGTTCGGATTATTCTGCATCACAGGTAGTGTTGCCGCCTTTCACACACCTGGGGGGAACGTGGAAAAAATCTTCAAGCCACTCGGTGTGTCCTTGGGGGCAAGTCTCAAGTCAAGGCTGTCACCTTGTTCTTGACTCCTCCGTTTAGGCAAACTCCTAACGAAGCCAAGGGGGTTAGACCCTATGAGTTACTAAGGCTGGTTACTTAGATGATGATGGTATTAAATGAGTAAGTTTTTTAGGAGTTTTGACAAATAAATTCGAGACAAGATATTTGCAATATTTGTTATACCACAACAGCATAGAAATCAAAACTTGATAAGCAGTAATGCAGAAACATATGATAATATCAAATAGATCAGTGCCAATAATGGAGTCCAGAAATGAGATTTTTGTTGAAATACAAATGGGTGTTGCAAGTGCCCTTCGTCAAATTTTAAGTTAATGTATGATGAGTTGATTAAATTAGGCGGGGCGACTCCAGATATACCCAGGGGATACTTGGAGTATGTCCAAAAGTAACAACCGCTACGGCTACTCGCAAGGACTGTGTGGGCTAAATGGAGTCTCTGAGACTGTGTTCATAATACACCCGCTAGGAAGTAATAGAGATCGGCGCCTCGAGGTCACTGTCCAGTAGTTCCCACTTCCTTTGGGTATTTTGGCACCATTTATGGTTCAGTCGAGGCATTGGATTTTCGCTTGAGGTGGTTAATTGGGAAAGTGAATCCTAATTATTCTAGTCACTCGCGTTGCTTTTGATGTAGCTTAACGGATCGGACGAACCACTGCCAAGTGCAGAGCATACACACTGAAGTCTTGTTAATTTTTTAAGGATTTTAAGCTGTGTTCTTTGTTAAAAAAGAAGGAACCTCCAGGAATCTCTTTCGGTCCAAGTGGACCTCAATCGGGAAAGCGAGGAGGGGTTAATTTTAGATGATAACAAATAAAAATAAAACAAACATCAAACACAAGTCATAGGTTATCTAATTAGTCCTACCACGCATCTCTTTCCCCTTTCGGGTCAATCGAGAAGTCGTGGGGTAAGTAGTATGATTACTTTGAATTTGTGAAAGATATTGAAATGCTTATAATTCAAAGTATACAATGTTGCAATACAAGACAAAACTAGAAAAGAGCGAAAAAAGTGCAAAAAACACAAAACGTAGGATCCCCCCTGGGGGGATGGGGAGCAGGCTCGAAAGAACGTACTCGAAGTAATTCTTTTTATTATTAAGGGTTACAAATATCAGCATTGAAAAAACGCTGCTTGGATCTTATACCGAACGGACCCAAGGGCTTACAAAGTACAACAATAATAATTACGGAAGATGGGGAGACTCCTAGGGGGTTTTGAATGGCCCAAAAATTGCTTTTGGGACAGCACCTCCTCCTCTTTTTGGATGGACCCGAATGATCAACCATGGAGCTTTCCAGTGGAATGTCAAGGGACTATGCCTTTGAGAAAGTTTGGAGAATTTGAGGAAGCAAACTAGATCAGCAACCTCTCCAAGCTAGGAACCTGCAACTAATCCAAAGGCTTGCCAAGATGCTTGTGAGATCCGGTTAATACATAAACAAAGATATTAGAATAGCATGCATATAATCTTATAAAACATGTTAAATCTAGATCTCTAGACATGCATAAAAGAAAAAGAGATAGCCAATAAACTTATTAACAAATTCCTTTCCTATCAAGATCAAACAAACTTATTATCAATCTTTTAGCACTGGATCCACAGTATCAAAATAAGCAAGTTATGAGCATAGATACAGGTTACCTCAGTGAAACATGGCAATGCTCATCCACACATAATAACATGACACCATCTTGCCTCCAAAGCATTTCTTTATTTCAACAAAAAGGATGATCAATACCAAAGTTACATATATCGTGTTGGCGAATATATCGCCGGGGGTCCGGAATGAAACTTATCGGCAACAATGGCAAAAATATCGGAAAATATCAACAAATGTCGTTTTGCATTAAAAAATACAAAAATAAACATTTTTTTTTCAATTTTTTTAACATCTAAAGCAACAACATCATCAAATAAACACATTTCCACATAAATATTAAAATACAACTCATATATAAGATGCATAATATGTCAAATGGTGGATCATGATCAAATATCGAGTTCGACTATATAGTATAAACTGAAAATACTGAAATGTGTTCTTGATGGAATGATAGAAAATCACATAAATGTGTTCTTGATGGAATGATAGAAAATCACATCAAATGATCAAAATAAATGTCTCTCAAGAGATGAATCATCATGACTCATGAGGCATGTAGATAGTGTATAGAGTCTAGACATAGGACACCAACATAGTATGATAGTACAATGGTAAATAATAGGAATCAAGTCATCGACTCCCTGAGGATGATCCTCTAATCAATCTACCCCTTTTACGGGTCAAGGGCACCACTCTTCCTCTAGAAGCAGTAGGTGGTCGTGGAGGTGGTCCAGATGAGCCTGGGGTGGAACTAGAACCTCCAACTGCTTGAGTAGATATTGTGGATGAGGGGGAGGTGAATGTGAGCTGTCTCCTCCCAGTCCCAACTGTATGACTCTGTGGAGGTGGTGGCATTGGAGTTGGTCAGCGCTGCACATGAGTATCAACCTCCTCCTCAATGTCCTCATAGTCATCCTCTGAAAGTGGAACATCAACATTCCCCTCTTCCCCCTCCTCCGACGACAGACCTGCATCCTCCTCCTCCTCTTCCTCCAACCATTCAGGTGCATCATCCATCACAGGACCCTTCGTCTCCACCCTCCATTTGCTGGTAGTGTCCATGTCATCCAATGAAATGGCATCTGAATTGGGCACTTTCTCAATTTGTTTCACCTGCAACCTTAGATTGTAGTAGACATAAACCATGTCATTAAGGCGCTGAGAAATTAACCTGCATTAGTATGAGATCCATAGTTAGGGGGTGATAAATGATGATAAATTCAAATTCAAAATTGTAATAAATTATATTGAAAATTAATAAAATTATTAAGAAGCAAAGATTATAAATTTAAGTTTAAACTTTAACATTTCTAAAATTAAAATTCTAACCTTTTGCGCTTCTTGGAGTGTATCTTCTCAAAGACACTCCAATTGCGCTCACACCTTGATGAGCTGCAACTTTGACTTAGCACCCTAATGGCAAGTTTTTGCAACTCTGGAACTCTACGACCATAGTTAGTCCACCACACATCTACAAAGAAAACAAGGAAGGTAAACAGTAAAACAAAATTCAAATTACAAATTACAATGTATTAAATTTTTACCAAGTAAACAACATAGAAATGAAACGGTAATTAATTAAGAATCTAAGTGATCAAAATTTGAAAGTTTTAAACAAATTGTACCTGGCATCCTTGTGGTTCTATCCTGGACAGCCATGTCATAGCCAAAAGTGCCACTTGACATCATATAGATCTCCATCTGTCTAGAAATCTCTACGCGCTCAGAGGGAGTTAACACCATCCTTTGAACACACTGGAGAAAGCCATCCATGACCTCAACATCAAGCTGAAAGCCACATGCATAAGAGAAAGCAGGGTTGAGGTAGAGCCCTGCTGCATGAATGGGACGATGGAGAGTATTATTCCATCGTTCATCAATCAGACTCCATAGTTCAGCTTGTCGTGTGAGTCCCACCTCCCCCTTGTCCTCATAGTAGTGATGGATAGCTTCCTTGGCCCTATCCATGGCCTCATACAAGTAGCCCATTGCGGGCTTTTCACCATCAACCAAACGAAGAACCTTTATCAAAGGTTCATTGATGGCACATACCTCCTCCAATCCTGCCCAAAAAGTCAAATCAAATTGCACCATTCGAGCAATGGCTTGCCCATCTTGTTTGGTGCTATAGACACAAGATGCCCACTCATCTGAAAGAAACATCCGCTACAAATCCATCATATCCTTATGCATAGACTGAAGAGAAATGAAGGAAGTGGCGAATCGTGTGATTGCAGGCCACATCAACTCCTTGTTTCCCGTGAAGCGTCTCATGAGTGAAAGAACATATGTATGATTGTATATATATTTTGTCACACTCCGAGCTGAATCAATGACTTCCTTGATCCAAGGAAGTTTTTCTCCCATGTCCTCTAGCATCAAATCAATGCAATGGGCAGCACAAGGAGTCCAATACAAGCTTGCATACCTCTCCATAAGCATCCTCCCAGCAGCAACATAATTGGCAGTGTTGTCTGTAATGACTTGGACAACATATTGTGGACCTATCTCTTGGATAAACTTATCCAGCAAATCACATAATAAGTGTGCATCTTTAACATAGGGAGATGCATCGACAGATTTGATAAAAATTGTCCCCCTGGGACAATTGACTAAGAAATTGATAATGGATCTGCCCTTCCCATCATTCCATCCATCTGACATAACACTGCAACTGGTGGCCTCCCATGACTGTCTGAGCTCATCTAATCTCCGGGTGCAATCAACCTTCTCCTCATCAAGGAGTCTCCCTCTCAAATCATTATAGGAAGGTCCCCTATAATC
>LPNX010376858.1:287015-362306 GCA_001517045.1 Pseudotsuga menziesii
TTTCAAGTGGCTAATTCCACCAGAAATATCCTTCCCACATAGTTTGTAATTCAACCTTTATCGATTATTAGGGTCAATTGGCTACCCATACTCTCACATTGGATCCAATGGCTTTGGCATTGTGTCACCTATGCCACAACAAACAATTAAAAATGAATAAATTTTAAAATGTTCTTCTTTAAAATTTTGAAAACAATGAAATTATTAAAACATTCAAAGAAATGGAGGGTGGCCTACCTAAAAGAATAAAACCCTGCAGGCTATGATTGTAATGGCAAATCTACACCCTACACTAAATCTAAACCTAAACCCTATACTAAATCTACATTAACCAACAAATCTCAAGCAAAAAGAAAAAGAATGAAAGAATACATACCTGAATAGATTTAGATGGCAATGGAAACTTGATTGTTTGCCCCCTTGCTCTCTTGTAGAAAATCGCCCAAAATAACAGTGCTCCACTTCCTCAAAGCCGCAAAGTGCAAATGAACCCCAAAAACTCGTCTGCGGCCTCTTTATGGCAAAAAAAATGATTTTTTTTCTAGCAGGGCGATATTTTCTATCGACTCGCGATATTTACTGAATATATCGTGATATTTTGAAATCTCGGGAAAATGTCGCGATTTTTTCATGGCGATATATCGTCGGCTCTTTTGACTTGCGATATCGGCGATATATGTAACTATGATCAATACAATATTACACAATAGCAAGCCTTTCTTCCTAGCTCTAACTAGCTTGGAAGAGGAAAAAGATGCTTTATTTATAGCTGGATTGGCCAAGAGGGGCGCATGCCTGACTGAAAGAGAGACTGAAGCTGATAGAGAGTCAAGCCGAGCCTGAGCTGTTGATGAACTGAGTCTGATTTGATGATGAACTGAGTCTAACTGGACTAGAACTGCAAATTGGAGTGACACCTCACTCAGTGAGCTGAACCAACCAATAAACAACTCCCAGCTTGATCCACACGCGTGGAGGAGAGAGAAAGAGGGGTGCAACCCTAGATTTGCATGAGCCAATTAAGCTCCTCTTCAACCTTGATCATGCCTTCAGTCAAGGAATGGGAACTCTTGGTCAATCTGAAGCCGATGAGATTGATTTTAGTCAAATCGGAGCAAAATCCACTGATTTAGGAATTTGGATTTGCTCCATTATTTAATTAATTTTTAATTAAATTAATTAATATTTGATTTTTTTTTATTTTCTCACTTGAGTGATGGACAAATTACTCAAAACTTAGGAAAAATGGGATTACGGGTTTACCGGGTGCTCTGAGTTAGAAAATGAGAACCCCAATGACTGAATTTGACTTTTAACCCCACTTTTATTACAAGACCAATTTTTCCAATTAGACTATTAAAAAATAGCCTAAGTTTTGTGGAAAATTAAAATTAAAAATAAAAATAAAAAACAAAACCTAGGGGGACTTAGCACATGTTCATATGACTCGACCATAATGCCTAGCATGTTTATACATTGACACACAGACTCTAATAACCTCAATAGGCCTAAATGCCAAGCCAACCGCCCCAAATTTGGAGGTATTGAGTGAAAAACTCAGAAATTATCAGTCGTTTATTCAACAACCAATAATAACCAAGGGAAAAAACACTCTGGGCTGTTCAAATTGATAAATAAAGTCCAAGAGACTGAGTCTTTTACAGACACTACCATGCTAGAACATTTTATGACAACTTCCCCAAGGGGGTATGAACATGTGGTAGATAAAAAAACACTTCCTAGAAGCAAGTCTGAAGGTCTTCTGAAGTCCAAACAAATCATCTTTGTCCGGTTCACTAGGCTCACTTGATAACACCGACTAAGTACAAGTTAGGTGGTAACAGATAGTAGACTTGTTTTTCTGACAAGTTTTCAGACTACATAGACTACCTAAGACCATTGTCAGTGACCGCGACAGTAAATTCACTAGTGTCTTCTGGTAGGAGCTTTTCATATTAGTGGGAACAAAATTAGCTATTAGCACAAGTTATCATCCTCGGAGCGATGGGAAGACATAGATAGTCAACAAATGGATTGAGGGATATTTAAGAAATTATGTAGCAGGGAAATAGAGGACATGGGTTAAATGGCTACACCTGGAAAAGTACTGCTATAATACCACCCACCATATGTCTATTAGGATGACTCATTTTAAAACTTTATATGGCTATGAGGCATTAAACTTTGCAGATCTAGTCTTCGGAGATAGCAGAGCACCTAAGGCAAAAGATTGGGTACATGACATTCAAGATATTCGTAAAGTGCTAAAAGAGAATTTACAGGAAGCTCAAAACCAACATAAATTATACGTAGACAAACATAGAGTCGGGCGTAGTTTTGAGATAGGAGACTTGGTATATTTACGGCAACAACCTTATGGACAATCTTAACTCAAGAAAAAAAGTGACGGAGAAGCTAAAACCTTGCTTCTATGGTCCTTACAAAGTAGTCAGAAAGGTTGGAGAGGTGGCTTATGAACTAGAGCTTCCAAAGGAAAGTAAAATTCATAATGCATTTCATGTATTGAATCTCAAGAAAACAGTGGGGCAACACATTGCTCCATCCATCGAGTTACCTCCCTTAGATGTTGACGGGATTTTAGTACTGATTTCGGAAAAGATTCTACAAGTTTGAGAAAAGAAACTCCAAAATAGGGTAATTTGGGAATACTTGGTAAACTGGAAAGAATTACCTATTGAAGACGCCACATGGGAAGGAGAACAGGTATTGCAACATCCTAGTTTACAATTGCTTGAGGACAAGCAATTTCAAGCTGGGAGGACTGTAATGTCACCCACAATATGTCTATTAGGATGACTCCTTTCAAAACTTTATATGGCTATGAGGCACTAAACTTTGCAGATTTAGTCTTCGGAGATAGTAGAGCACCTAAGGCAAAAGATTGGGTACATGACATTCAAGATATTCTTAAAGTGCTAAAAGAGAATTTATAGGAAGCTCAAAACCAACAGAAATTATACGTAGACAAACACAAAGTCAGGCGTAGTTTTGAGATAGGAGACTTGGTATATTTACGACAACAACCTTATAGACAATCTTCACTCAAGAAAAAAGGGGCGGAGAAGCTAAAACCTTGCTTCTATGGTCCTTACAAAGTAGTCAGAAAGGTTGGAGAGGTGGCTTATGAACTAGAGCTTCCAAAGGAAAGTAAAATTCATAATGTATTTCATGCATCGAATCTCAAGAAAACAGTGGGGCAACACATCGCTCCATCCACCGAGTTACCTCCCTTAGATGTTGAAAGGATTTTAGTACTGATTCCGGAAAAGATTCTACAAGTTTGAGAAAAGAAACTCAAAAACAGGGTAATTCGGGAATACTTGGTAAGATTCTACAAGTTTGAGAAAAGAAACTCAAAAACAGGGTAATTTTGGAATACTTGGTAAAATGGAAAGAATTACCTATTGAAGACGCCACATGGGAAGGAGAACAGGTATTGCAACATACTAGTTTACAATTGCTTAAGGACAAGCAATTTCAAGCGGGAAGGACTGTAATGTCCTATTCTACTTAAGCATCAGAAGCACCTGTTAACCTATTTAATTCCCATAGGTTCGAGCAGGTATTATGGAAAAAGAGAATTGATCGAGGATATTTAATACCAGGAGCAGAGCAAAGCATTTATTTCAGTATTATTAAGTCATCAACATAGTAAAGAGGGCCTTATTTCTTCAGACTTAAGTCAACGAGCAATTAGAATTGCATGCATGCAAAAGTAAAGTGCAAACCCTAAACGTGACATGCAAACCCTAAAAGTTACATGCTAACCCTAAAAGCTATATAAGAAGGTTAGTTGAACCAAAAAGGACATCTATGATCATTATTATCTTTGAGTTTGGTTTCGAGAGCAGCAACAATAACCGCCGCAACAGGTTGGGGTTGGAGACGGAAGTCTTCAGCTAGCAAATGTTTTCGGCAATGAAATCTATCAGCCCTAATCACTTTTGGATAGATCACCCAGATCAATCATCAACTATTCATCATATTCATTCTTATTCAGAGATCTAGCATACAAAGAAAGATATTATTGCAAGTTCACGTTTTACTGCTGGGAAACAACTGAAAATAACTAGAACAATTTGCTGGGACTCAGAGACCCATTATATCTTCCGCATGCTATCCTCATTCTTCTCGGCAGGCTTATATCACTACACTGGGTGATTATTAGGCCATCCTTTGCATATCCGTAGCAGCTATCAACATAAACGTTGAAGAGGGAGGTGCCACCCACTTAGAGCAAATCAATTCGCTAGGGTACCAGAAGGGTTCATAATTTGTGCATGTGCTATCCTATCTCTCCAGGGAACCTATACTACTACTCCTAGAAAGTTTAAGCATCATCGACAACCTATTGGATCATAAACATGGAGATTAGCACCAAAGAGGGACGTTTTCCTCGCATGGGCATCAACTCCTGAAGATCAACACACTTTCACTTTTATCCTGGTTACATGGCATGTATGTCTCCTATATACTGAAGGACTATCACTGCTATAATTCTTGGTATGTGACCACACTCTTACTGAAATCTTATTTCCTATTTTTTCTCCAGACCAGCAATATTTTAGGGCTTTTTGGTATGGCACTTATTTTGTATGCAAATTTTATTATATTTCAAACACACGTGAAACACATAAAGCACAAACAAATTATCAAACAAAGTAGAATATCAATTGGGATTTTACATGCAATCCAAGTTTTTGATTTGGCAATATAAAGATCTCCCCTGGGTTGGGAATCTTACAGTGGCCTCGTGTATTTTTCAAACCTCACACATCTACTACGTCTCTTGCCGGCAACTTGTTAACGTAAAATTTACACCGCATATTTTCTAATGAGGGAACAATGGGTAGGATTTCATTTCATTAGAGCACTGTGGTGACAACTACCTTGCGAGGCTTGCAGATTGCACAAAAATTGATGAAGATTAGGATGTTTATGGAGGTTCAGAGTATGAAGGTCATGCACCTGAAATAATGTTACTAAAAGCAACTTTGAACTTGTAGACAATCATTTCAATTCTTTGAATTAGTGGGGAAGAAGGAAAGAACAAAATTGAACAACTTCAATACATATTAAAGAGTATTGATCAGTATGTTTCGTGTTAACTTTTTAGCTCAAGAGGTACTCCACATGTTTGTCTTGTATGCGAAAGTGACCATGAAGTTACATTACCTAGGCACTTGACTTTGTATGAGTCTTTTATAAGGTTGTAATAAAGAGGCTATTTTATTAAAGTGATTTTTTGTAAAGTGTCTTATTATTTTTGTAAAGTGACTTTATGACATAAAGTGCACTTATTTCATGAAGAGAGAAAATACTTTATTAAAAATGTAAGTGATTCATTTTGGAGGGAATGAATCATGTCCCTTGATCTTGTAATGACAAGATTAGATCTTGGCCATTGGATTTAGGGATGGGGAAGGTGAAAGGTCACTTTCAGACTATAAGAGCAAGCCTAGGGATTTCCAAGAGTGGGCATTTTGACATTAGTTTTGAGTTTTAAGAGAGGGGGCTTGATACCCAAGGAGGAGGGGCATGATTGGTAAGGCAATTAACTGCTTCATTTATTGATGGGTCGTACTGTTGATTTTGTTGGGTTGTACTTCATCTTTGGCACGTAGTTCGAGGCTGTCTTGCTGCATAGAAATCGAGGAGGTCATACAAGTTGTATGGAATTGTTGGGCATAGAAATCGACGTTTTAGGCATGATTTTTTAGGAGAACGGGTTGTTGTAGTGGAGGTCGTACAAAAGCCTTATTGCTGCTTGGGCATAGAAATTGAGGTGTTGCACATTTTTCTAGTGTTGGTTGTTAAAATAGTTAACTTTGAAGGTCCTCCCTCATAGTTTTGATGTGTGTGTGTGTGTGTGTGTGATGAGGGGGACAAAGGCTTTGTTCCTTATGTTATTTATGTAAAAAAGTGACCTTCATGTAAATAAAAAGCTATGATTTGTACTTTATGAATTATGGGTCTCATTTAAGTGTTGTATTTAATAATTAGTTTTTAATTATTAAAAGGTGCATTCAATATAGGCTTTGGATCTTGTAATCTAATCCTATCCTTTGTATGGGTAGTTAGGAAGTTAGTTACAAAAACTAAAGTATAAAACAACGGAAAGGGACAAAGGAGAATGCACCACCACCAAGAAGAGAAAGTGGAGAGTGTCAAGAAGAATAAAGGGTTCCCAAGGCAAGTTAGGCACATTTCCTAAGAAGATTCAACATCACATTTACCAAGATAGCCAGGAAGGGTACCGTACAACACCGTATAACAAAACGTGTGGGCAGAAATCCCAAGGCAGTTGCTGGTGCATTTATTGTAGATTGTCAGTATCATACAACAAAGTCATTCTGGAACATGTGGCATGAATTTTGAGGCAGAGAAGTGAGTAGGCCATACAATAGGTACAGGCACATGTGGACATGTTGTACTGTAGGTTGTATTGTTGTTCACTGGCACGATTTTTGAGTTAGATGTTTACTATTATAAATTTGTGAAAGTTTTTCAGTGTGGGAAAGAAAAAATAATTTATGTAAAGGAAATTTTTGAGTTTCTTCTTCTTGAATAAAAATTTTCTTCTTTGGGTTTTCTTTAGGTTGGAGCTTTGCCTTAGTCAAGATTGGCCAAAATTATAGTTGTGTTCAATGTAGTTGTTTAGTTTCTTGGGTTGAAGAATCTTTTGGCATGGTGTTTTAAGTTTCAGAGTTTGCATGTGATTCTTTAATTTAAAACCTAGCAGTTGAAAGTGTTTGACAAAAGATCTAAACCAGAATCTTGATAAGTTTGTCATTTTTTTCATGGTATTAGAGCAGTACTAAACAAAGCAGTAAGTTAGTTTGTTTCTCAGTGTGATAAATTTTTATCCTAAGAGTTAATGGCTACCAGCTTAAGGTTGAAGACTAGTTGGATGGAGAATCCAACTTTAGTCCATGGAAGAAGCGCATTGTTTTATTGTTGGAGGAAGTTGAACTATGGGACATTGTTGAGAAGGCAGTCATAGTAGTACCTGATAAGACTGCTAATGCGGTCGGTTTTGCAACCTATCAGAAGGGAAATGTGAAATCCAAGAGAGTGATGCTTGATGTTGTCAAGGACCACCTTCTTCCTCATATTGCAAGGAAAGCAAATGTTTTTGAAATGTGGACATATTTGACAAACCTGTTGTCCGTCGATTGCACATCAGCAGCAGAAATCTTTCGAAAGCTATCTCCTCACTTGAGAAAGTGGGAGAGGTGTGACCCTGGGGGCAAGCACAGAGCTAGGTATTTTCACCTACTCCTAGCTCCTTTGTTTAGGCTAATTCCTAATGAAGCCAAGGGAGGTAGTCCCTACAAAAGAGTTTCTATGGCTCTTAAGTTGTTAAAGTGTTTTAATGGTTACAGATGCGGATGGGTGTTGTTTAGGAGTTACTGTGATTTAAATATGTTTGTTTATTATGAATTCGACACATAAGACAAAACAATCCACGTTGTTATTACGAGAATTAAAAGATAAACAATAATTCAAGACTTTATAAAGATGTATTCACAGATAGAAATTTAAATATGCCAAAGACAAGTGATCCAAATGTAATAATCATGCATAGATTAAAGATTAGTGCCTTTATGGAGTCAGAGCTCTGCAATGCTTTAAGAAATAAATCCAAGTCCTGAAATAAAGCTAGTGGATGTAACGTTGTGCAAGTGCTCTTGGTATATTTTAAGTATTTTAAATGATCTTGTTTATGGTGTCAACGAAAGGTTTTCAATAGCCGGGAAAATGTTCCAAGTTAATCTGTTTGAGACATGACGGCCCGCCTAGTATCCAAGGCTGGTATCGCGAATATTGACTAGCTAGCTGAGAAGCTTAGACAGGGGGAGTTTCGGCGGCTCTACTAAGAAGAACTTAAGAAATCTTCTACAACGTCGGTGCGTTGGTTATGGGGTTCAATTTTATTATGTTTTTCTTATGCGAACTTAGCAAGTCCGTTCACCGTTCTGAGTATGAGCCCAACCCGAAAGTTGGCAGAGCATACTAGGTGAAGGATGATCAACGAAGTTAATTAATTATGGGAATGTGAGTTGCAAATTTTATTAAGTAAATTAATTAAAACTCTCCGACAGCTAAGTAACAGGACACTTCCAAATAGGGCCTGTGTCCCGTATTCCACGTGTCGGACACGACACTTGCCCTAATACGTGTCCGACACCATAATTTCCGTGTCCAAAAATCTGGACACTTTCCAACACGTGTCAGACACTTGCCAGGAACGTGTCCTGATTTCTGGACATGTGTCTTGTCAAAAAGGGTATAAAGGAGGAGGATAGAGGAAAGAGCTACGACAGTAATGTTAATTTTGGCATGGAGGAGCAAAAAGACGATTGACAATGGTTAGTACCATTGATGAGCTATGATATTCTTACCTGTGGCTATTTAGTATTTTCATTTTGTATCTAGTAGTACAGTAGATACTAGACTTGGCACTAAGTAGTATCTACTCTATTTTGTATTTGTCAGTGGCATTCTCTCGATATCTATGTAATACATTTTGATTTTTGTGGTTTAATGAGAAATATCAAATATGCAATTTATGGTTCAAAGTTCATGATTCATTGATAATTTTATCACTGATTCATTATTGTCAAATTTCAATTGAATGATATTATGATTGATGTACATTGTATAAACTTCTAGTTTTTAAAAAATGTAGATCTTTATGTATTTTTTGAATATATAATTTTTTAATATATATATAAAACGTGTCCCCCGTG
Source organism: Pseudotsuga menziesii (assembly GCA_001517045.1). NCBI lineage: Eukaryota > Viridiplantae > Streptophyta > Pinopsida > Pinales > Pinaceae > Pseudotsuga > Pseudotsuga menziesii. The sequence goes on from LPNX010376858.1 coordinate 295,790, forward strand.
TCCTATTTTTGGGGTCATTGTGTCTCGTGTCGAATACTCGTATTTTCGTGTCCTCCGTGTCCCGTGTCCTCGTGTCATGTGACTTAGTCCGACAGAGAGCACTCTTGACCTTGTCTTATGACACAGGTTCAAGAGACTTAATTAAACTAAATGCCTAATGCAAGGAAAATGCAAACTAGCTATGCTCTCCGATAGAGAGTGCTCTTGACTTGGGTTATTGCAAGTTCAAGAGACTTAGTTAATTAATTGATTAAACTTAAGAAAAAAACTAAACTGCCCAAGAGTCTCTTTCAGGTTTTTTAGGCCCTAATCGGGAAAGCATGGGGGTAAGTAAACAAAAACAAACGAAAAACAAACTCTTCGATGGAGAGCACTTTTGATCCACAAAGTGAGATTCAAGAGATTTTGATAATTTTTAGGGGTTTGCAATATTATATCAAAAAGTAAACAAAACTTTGCACTAGCTAAGTAAATAAATAAATAAACTTTTTTACTTTTTCTATTTTAAGCAAAATGAACTTTTCCAGGAATAAACTATCTAACTTCAATGAAAAAAACAAACTCTACCAATTTGAAACTATTCTATCATATTCTACTTTTAGCAATTTATTAAACAAATATGCAAGCATGAAAAATGGACGATACAAGCTTCCCCTAAATGGGGGAAGAGGGGTGTGGGAGCCGTAATCCCACTCGTTCTTTATTAACTTTTTTACAATATTTTTTGATGTGTTTTGCCTCTTCTTGAATGAGCAAGGTGAGAAAGGGAAAGAAAGAAGAGGGAAGTGTTTTAGTCTTTTTCGCTCTTTGTTTGCTCCTTTGCTTGTTTATGGTCTTTGGGCTCTTTTTGACTTCCCTGAAAACAAGAGTTTTGAACACTAACTTGTTATATGTTAGTCCAAAGTGAAACAAAACTAGATCTATAAACTAACTAAAAGAAATTAAACTTCTACAATGAAACCAGAGGACAACAGATAGAAGAAGCTAGGAAGAGGAGAAGAAAAAAGGCAAAGGGCTGAAACAAAGGCAAAAGAAGGCTGCAAACAAAGGTGAAGAAGGATGCAAACAAGGGAGAAAAAGGCTGAAAACTAAGGCCAAAAGAGGGTTGCAAACTACAAGAAGAAAGAGGAAAAGATGGCAGCGAAAGAGGTGAAGAAAGAGGCTGCAAACTAAAGTGAAAGAAGGCTGCAAACTAGCAAAGAGGACAGCCAACAAGGGCATATGGTTTGGTGAAAAATAAGTCACATAAGCCCAAACCTTGCCTAACCCAAAAAATCAGAAATTTTACTTCAAATGATGAATAAAAAATAGGGAGCAACCGGTTAAACCTGTGGATCTTTGAAAGACACTTGGATCTCGTATAGCATACAATTATTGGAAATTTGTATTTGACTCCAAGAGAAGAAGATGCAGCTGAGCTCAAACTTCTGCTTGGTTGGATGAAATGATCTGCAAAATAACAACTCATAGACTTGCCAAACAAAGGATTAGATCATGTATTGTTCACAAATTGAAATAAAAAAGTAGCATGAAATATAACTGAATAAAGCAATGCTCTTTTTCAATCTCTAAAAGTAAATCAATAAACAGATAACATGAAAACTACAAATACATGTTCTTATGTGCTTGCAAAAGCCTTCTAAAGCATAGATTCACAATCTCAAATTGACAAGAAAGAGAAAAATTAAAACAACATCACCTCATCCATCAAGTGCAATCATCCACAATGTCACACCACATGAGCCTCCAAAGCCTTAATTTTATTCCAATGGTTGCATGAAAGCAACAAGCATTTACAAAGTTTCACTAAAGTTTCTCTACACAAAAATATCCACTCCTGATAGAGATGAAAGAGCCTCTATTTATACAATGAAAGCAAGCTAAAACCCTAAAACCAAAAAGCCTGACCTAACCGGCTCGACACATAACTGAGAGCCCAAACCTCAAATAAGTGGGTGTGAGTGAGGGGTGGCCTCAACCTAGGCAAGGCGCCCCCACTCCAACCCTAATCATTGAAAGCCAACCCCTAATGAAGCCACACGTGTGAGGGTGCAACCCTGGAGGAGATGAGGGCGTGAGCACTGTGAGGAGGCATGAGAGATTGAAGAGGAACCACAGGCTAGGTATGGAGGAGACAATACCTAGAGATCATCAGTACAAGTCCCAGTTCAACCTCGATCAAAACACCAAGCCAATGAGCAAGCTCCAACTCACCCAAGCGTGGTCATCACTGAAGGAGGCGAATTGGCCAAGTGGATGAGGACTCAATGCTCACTGAATGCTGACTGAAGCCGAGTTCTGTTAACTCCAATCATCATTAATGCCCGATGCCATGTCATTCTGCATTTCATTTCGCTGAATTCGGATTAATTTGGAGAGATTTGGATTTTCTCCAAAATAATCATTTTTATTAATTAATCAATATTTTCCCCAAAGCTGACTTTTTTGAGAAAATATGAGTTATATGGCTGAATGATGATCTGAAACTTGGTGCTAGCTGGTTGGCTGATCATGAATGATTTTTGGCTTAAGGTTAGAGCCTTCAATCATTGAATTCGCGTTCCGAATGACTAACTTATTACAAATTGAATTTTTCCATTTAAATTATAGAAAAATTTAATTAAAAACTTAGGGAAAATTTAAAAAATTAAAAAATTAAAAATAAAAATTTTGACGCGTCCGGTAAAATTTTTTCGGAACTTTTTTGAGGGTCCTATTGACTTATGACATGGCCATAGTCTATTCTAATAATGTCTAGTAGGTTTATATATACTCAGTTGGGCTCTAATAACCCCCCAAGGCCCAGAATTCAAAATCGGGCATTTCGGCTTTGGAGGAAGTAGGAGAAAACCTCGTCAATTATACTTGGCTATAGGAAAAGCATAATTCTCAAGGAAAAAAAACTCCCTAGAATACCTTAGTTGAAATTTTATGTCTGAGGAGACCAAACCACTCAAAACACCCTACTAGCACATTTTATTACAAACCCCGCGGGGCCATGGTCATAATTATTCAAAACAAAGACTAGCCAAAACTGGCTAGACACAAAGGTAGATCATCTGATACACTGGAAACAAACATTTATCATGTTTGTCAACTGGCGGCTCTTTAGCTAATCCAACTATGGTACAAAAAAGTTGGCAGCAAAACTTGTACCAAAGTAGCAATGAGAACATGAAGATGGTACTGAGGGAAAAGTTGAGAGACATTAGGATGGTTGGAAATGAAAAGCTGGCCTCATATCCCACAAGGATTACTCAAGTTTGGGATGAACTTGTTGTAGTTGGAGAAGTTGTAACAGATGCAGAAGCGGTGAGAACTGCCTTGAATGGTTTTTCACATGCATGGAACACCTTTGTAAAAGGTGTGGTCTCTAGAGAGCATAAACCTAGTTAAGAGAGACTTTGGGATGATTTCATCCAAGAAGAGATCTGGGGCAAGGCTCTTAAAAGACAACAATCCAAGGGTGGTGAGATTGAAGAGAATGTGGCTGTTACGGTTAAGAGTGAGAAGAAGAAGAAGAAGAAAGATTCAAGTATGATTAGGTGCTTTCAATGTAATCAGTTTGGCCGTTATGCTTCAAAATGTCTTTGTTATCACATATACGGTCTATAGCTGGGATACCAGGATGCAACATACAGACTTGTCTTTTATTCTCTTCCAGGCTATTCTTCACATGGGGTATTAGCATGGATCTTTACAACTTCATCCATTCTAGAGCCTTGTTCATCAGATTTTCCTTGCCAGGACTGAGATTCAAGAGTCCATTGAGATGCTTTTGGTGATGATTTAGTTCATTGTAGCAGAGCAGCAGATCAGAGTTGATACACATAGTAATAGAGGGGCTTATCAATTGAAGACATGTATATTTGGTGAGATCAGGTATACATGTCCTTGGTTTGGTTTTTGCTCTAGGATGTAGGTCAAACACCTTTGTTTATCATGTTATGATGATTATGGTGACCTATGCTTATATCTATTGTTACTTTAACCTGTGTTGTGACTAGTCAAGGGACTTGATGTGAAGACTATTGCTCATGCCATGCTTGTACAAAACGTAAACCTTGGTGCTAGGTTGGTTCCATTTATCACTTGCCTCCGTCCATCCAGTTTCATCCATTGTAACTTATCTTATGATTTATACTGTTTGAGACCTTTGAGATTGAAGATCTTTTCCCCATTTTGACCTCTATGTATGATAGATTCCATGTTGTTTGTGTCTCGACTTTGAGTTGTGCAACAAAACTTGCCGAAGCCTTGATCCTTCTGAGCCAGGGGAACCCGCTGGTGTTGGTTCCTGAGGTTAGGCGAGTTGGGTTTTGAAGCCTTGATCTCTTTGGTCGGTTTCCCCCGATGTTTGGTCGTAACTGTGGATATTCCCCCTAGTTGCCCGAGAAGTTGTCAGCTAAAAATTGAAGCAATATGTCTACCATCATTACATGCATTATGAGCTATATGATATATATTATGAAATGCAAAGCCTGCAAATGAAATTGCAGACTATGTCTTTAGACACAAATAAAAAAGGCTATAAAGTGAAATTGTTAAAGGCCCAAATAAAGCAGTGGATAAACAAATGCCAGATTTAAAGATTGTTGGCCATCTGATTGAAATGTAATGATTAATTCCTCACGGAGCATACGGGTTTTAATGTGAGATGGAGTAAGGGACAACTAATTCTTAGTGTCCGCTTGGATCTCTTCACTACAGTTTCTTGTGTACTCAACGCAAGGGTCCTAGAAAAGTTCCTCACAAAGCTTGATCTTTAGCTTGGATGTGAGTCATAGACATAATTGTTAAGGTTGAATGGACACTTTTCAGATCAAGTCATCCACCTGTGAGACACCACCATTCTCTATTGTTCAATTTATCATGCATATGTCACTTTGGTTGTGTGTACTTGTCATTATTCGGATAAATCACAAAGTCAAAGACAGTCAAAATTCATTACCCTTTGCCTCAACCTTTGTTGTCCATCCTCACCCAGCAATAACACATTTTTACCCTTTGTAAGTAGGGCATGGACAAGCAGACTTCCAGAAAGTTCCACGATTCTTCATAAGCACAGGTTCGTCTTACTATTATTATTATTATTTTTCACCATGATTATGAATAACTGAGTTAAGCTTGGTTTTGATATACACCATTGGAGCATTTCTTACCCTGGATGCTTACAGGATCATATTGATGCAGTATCTCACCTTCAATTTGGGTACTCTGACCTGGTCAACCCAGTTTGACCATGTCAAGCACGGTTCCCAAGGCAGTGACTCAAAATGCAATATGGTCAATATTCGTTCCAGACATTCCCAAGACCAATACTGCGGTTTGAGTTTCGAGAGTTTGGCTTCGGTTCTCCTGAAAAGTTATTATTATCACTTTATTATTGGCCAAATGATCAAATTTTATTACAAATGGAGGTATGTTTGGTTCTCCTAGAGCAGTGCAGTGTTCTAGGGGTATGAGTAGTCACTTATACCATTCTTCTATGTCTTTAGATCATTCAGAGAAGTCAGTTTTCCCCAGTTTGCACCCTAGACAAAGTTATGGTGGATTTATCTTTTTCCAGAGAGTGTGTCGGCAAAAATGAACTAGAGAAATCACTGAAAAATCAATTTGGCCTCCTGGATCAAAGAAATGGCTTGGAATTTTGACAGATGATGTGTCTCAGCATACCAGACAGTCCTCCAGCAGTTTTCAATGAGCAGACGTCCGGATTATTTTTATCTTGGCTCAGCCAGTGAGGAAAACCTCCTAAGGGGTGCCCCCTCAACTTGGCCATTGATGTATTTCATTGTTATATCATGTGTTATGAAGTTGTAAAGGCACCTAAGGTGAATTATGCCCCTAGTGACCCCCTCCTATGTAGTATCATGTCACATCTCATGTTATATTGTGATTTTCACTTAGGATAGGCGTCCTTGAGCAAAATGCGTCCCGTCTTTGACTTAGTCACTTGATCCATGTATTGATTGATGTATTGTTTATCTCCTCCGTTGATGATGTTTAATCTCAACCGTTGGATGTAAACGTAAGTTAGGGTTTAGGTCTCTCTAAAACTATTTAAGAAAGGTGACCCGCCTGTTTGTGCTAGAAATTGTTCCTAGACTACCAGAGGAACAAGCTAGAACAATCTCAGAAAATAAAAGTAAAATGCAATTAGGTTTAATTGGTTTTGGTTTGAAATTCATTAACAAGAGGGTAAATACTTATCAAGCTAAAACAAGCACTAAATCATGAAAAAATAAAGGACTGAGATGAATAATATATGAAATATAAACCAGGAACAGTATAAGCATTGGACTGAATTTCACCCACAACCTACAAGCATTTCATGAATAAAAACATCAAACAGGAAATGAAACCAGCAAATAAGATAATAATGGCTTATAAGTTTGTATATATCATAATCAGTCTTCCAAAATTACATAAGAGTTTTGAGTCTTAGCTTTATACACAGTGGCTCTAAAGCCTCCCTTTCACAAAATTTTTAACCCTTAAACTGTATGTTTGTCTTTCTTTTATCATCACAAAGGTAAAGTAGTTCCATAACTACCTTCTAGGTCGAAATTTGAAATAGTTATATCAATTAGTTATATGCTAACTCAAAATCTTTAAAGACAATTAACCCAAAAATAACAAATCGAACTCTGGGAAATTTGACGAATTTTCTGAAAAATGGGTCTCACAAACGCTTCCATATCTATCAATCCGGGACACCTGTGCAAGAACTAAGAGTGGTTTTTTTTAAATGAGTCCATGAAGAACAAAAACCTCTCTTGGTTTTTAAAAATTCCCCTTAAATTGATCTGAATCTGTGTTAGAAATTTGTGACTAAAACAGTAAATTATTAAATTTTTTTAAACACTGAAAAATAGGCCGCACAAATCAATTCGAATATTTCAAATGATGATAGCTGTTGCAAAACTGAGAGAGGTTTTTGTGAATGAGTCTGTTGTGGACCTCTTTTGGTTTTCAAAAATTGGTTTCCATCACCTCGTAATCTGCTCCCAATGATAATGACAAAAATAGAAAAAACAGAGCATAATTACGCCTCTCTTTTTCTTTTCAACGCCTCTTTGGAGACAACTATCAATTCTTGATAGTGTGTATTTATGTCATCAAGGTCTTCTCTTAGTCTTCTGTTTGTCATTGCCAATCTGTCATTAGTCTCACTAAGAAAACTGATCTGATATTTGTATTGTTCCACAGTTTTCTTAAAGTTTTCAGTTTCTGAATCTATGCATATTCCCTCTTGTAATGTAAAAGTTTTATCTAACAACCAAGGGATATCAATTTTCTTAAAAATGAGGTCATCTTCTTCCTCATCTTTAACTATTTCTTCTACAATAGGAACTTTTGAAGACATACCTTGTTCAGTGCTGAAATAAATTGGCTCTTCTGAAACCTTATCTCTTCCTGGAAATGACTCTAATAACACTGAATGATCTTTCTCAATATAAACTTGCTGAAAGCTTAAGTTTTCTTCTTCTTCAGATGTAGAATCCTCAATCACAGTAATTTTTTTCTTCATTAATTTAGGGTTTAGAATCTCTTTCATATTAAGTCTAAGTTTGTTCTTAACTCTGGTTTTTGGCCTCGAATTTACTTTTTTCACTTGTACATGAGCTTTCTTTTGAAACTTTACCTTTGAGATTTGTAAATTATCATTCCTCATTTCAACTACAACAGGAAACCTTGTTGTGCTTTTCTGTACTGATATAAAACTATGCTTTTGCTCTGCTAAAGCCAACTTCTCGATAATTTTCAATGATTCGAGATTCTTGTAGCGCGTTGTTGTGCTGAGTGTGAACTTTGCACTGCAGGAATCTTGTTTTGAATATTTTTTGAAAAATGACTAAAAAACAAGGGTCAAGTCATAAAGCTAAAGCTTAGACTAGATTTTAATATAAGCTTTTTTCAGACTTTCAAAGATGTATAACACCTAATAAGCCAAAGGAAGACTTTAAAACAAATAAAAAGGAAATAAATCAAAACCATTATAACCATAAGATCAAACAAAAAGTATTTATCACTATGAAACTTCAAAGCCAACGCAAAAATGAAAAGTAATAGAAAATAAATCTTTGAAAAATAGCACACATAGACTAAGAACAATATCCAGTCATAACATCTGGCTCTTGCTACGGGATGAAAGCCTCCTTGTGAGGTTTCAAAAACCTGTAAACCTTGTGCCTTATTCATTGGGTGATGGAGTCATTTGCCAAATCTCTGCAACTTTGAACACATTCCTCTGAAATGACAAAATACTGTTACAAACCAGCATAGTGAAAAGAATCTACAGATTCGTATAGCGAGCTTATTCTGCTATTTACTCCTACTTCTATCGGAGGAAAAAAAACCCAATCAAGTGTAATCATACTTCCAGTGAAGCCAAGAAACCATTTGACTGAGAATCATAATTCTATGCATGCTATTGTTTGTGAAGACCCACAAAAGATGTGATAAATGCAATAAAGAGTCTGTAGGCAGCTGATACTTACGACTGGAAATAGGAAGTATGCCAACAGCTGGAGCATTAGAAACCTTTGAAAAATACAACTCCATGCAAGAAGCCACGGGATCATGAAACTCATGCAAAATTATTCCTTCATGTTGTTAAAAAAGAAAGGACTACAAATGGGTGTCCTCAATTCTCAATACTCCATGAGATAATGCAGTAAGAGAACAATGTATAAAATCTTTGACTCTGTTGAGGTTATCCTGTTTTATATCTTCCACGAACCCAAGCTGACTGATTTCTGAAGAGTGCTGCTTAACTAATGAGGGCTGAAAGAATGGATGTAGTATTTCTTTATATCCATAAAAAATTGGCATATTTTCATAATGGTTTTGAGCATCAAAGTTATCACGGCCATGGATATTAGACACATCTAATATTACATTCAAAGTATCTATAGTCTGGCTGCTATCAATTTGAGAGTTAAAGCAATTCAGAACTTTTTCTTGTTCAGTAAAAAGGTTGGAATATAATTCACCTACAATCGGTTTTTGTTGATCATGAAATTTTCGATTTAAAACTTCAATGTCTTCATTATATTCATGATAAAGTGAAACATTCTCTTCGTTTCCATTGTTGTTCTTTTTAAACTTTGGCTCAAGAATGGAAACCAAGAGCTCTTTAAACTGCTTCTCGACCTTTAAATAAAACCCTTGACCAAAACTTGAACAAATAAAATTCTGAAAGTGGCCATAAGTAAAGAATGGCAGCTTATTTCTTATATCAATAGTAAGAGGTTGAAGAGCAGCAACTTCTTCTTCATAACATGATAATCTCATAGCAGGAGCTAGGAAATTTCTACTATAATCCACTGAAAGTATATTGTCATCTAAAAAGTCAGCAAACTGATATGAAGAATCAACATAAGCGTCATTTATATCCTTGTTCATATGAAAATCTCAAAATGATGAAGAAAACTGTCTTAAATTTGAATGATACCTACGTTCTTCTTCCTGTTCATAAGCTTGTATATCTTCAACATGAGCCTGATTTCGAAGCGTTTTGCAAGCTCGGATGTTCTCCTCCACTCCTTTTGCATCCTCAAACAATTGTCTTAAAGATGATGATTCCCTTTCTAACATGAAAAAGACAAGATCTGAATGTTGAGCCATAACATAATATACCATAGCAAGTTTTTTCGAAGGTCTGATCTCCGTAGGCATACTGATATAAAAACTTTGAAACCTCCAATTAAATTTAATAATTGGCTCTTCATTCTCCGTTTTCAAACTATAAAATTCGGAAAGAAATTGATCGTAAGATTTATTCTTACCCCAATACTTCAAAAAGACATCATGTAACTCTTCCCACGATCCAATTGAATCAGCTTTTAAATTTCGGAACCAGAACCCAGCATCTCCAGCAAAGGATTTCGAAAATAACCTCATGACAACATCCTCATGCTTGATTTCAAAATTATCAATGAAATTATGAAAAGATCCTAAATGCTTCTCTGCTGTGATATGGTCTTTTCCAATAAAATGGGGAAGATATTGTAATATCCCAAATACTGATATTCTCTAATGTTCTATGATAGTGCTGACTCGCATACTCAATCTCATACAAATTTGCAAAATACCTGTGCATGCAAACTCGCCATGCAAAAATGCCATAAAATATAGCTGAATTAGGGTTTGGGTTTTGCAGAGAGAAATTAACACTTACCACTGATATTCTGGCTGATAATGACTCCAGAGATAGTTGCATGCATAAGGATCCGGATGGGTGGTCTAATAATGCTCTTTTCCTCCGGTGTTACTGCCTCGCAGTACCGTAAAAACCCTCCAGACTGAAGGTGACGTTTTTGTAGGAGGAGAGGTTTGTTCGGGCTGAAACTTTTTGAGCTTGCTCGTCTGTTGATGCCGGAGAGATGGCCTGGCACATGCGGAGGTTTGGATGCCTCTAAGTGCCCTAGTGCATTGATTAGCAGTTCGGTTGCTCATGCCCCGAACTGATTTGTTTGGCTAATAGATGCTCCAGGTGAGCAAACTGATGGCTGATAATCATTGTATACCATAGGATAGGCCTGCTGAGAAAGAGGAAGCTGACATGCGGAGGAAAGATTGGGTTTTGTGGTCCTAGTGAATCCTTCTATGTTTTTCCTACTACTTCCGGTTGCAAACGTGGATCTACTAATAACCCTTCGGAATGTGTTGGATCTCCGAATACTGTAGTATATGATGGATGCAATGGATAAACCTGGATGATCTATCTCAATAAGAGACTAGGGAAGATCACTGCCAAACCCTCGCTAGCTGAAGACACCATCTCCAACCCCAACTGCCACAGTTGTACGCTGTGGTGCTGCTCGAAACTCCAAAATCAATCAACAATAACAATAGATGTTCTCTTTGGTCCAATAACCCTTCTTAAATAGAATAACATGTACTTTTAGGGTTTGCATGTCACTTTTAGGGTTTACGCTTCACTTTTGCATCCATGCAATTCTAATTTCGTGTTGACTTTAACACTGAAGAAATGAGGTTTACAAGCTTCGCATGCTTTACGATATGAACTCTGATGGCCTTCTTATTACACTGATGACGTAATAATACTGAATTGATGTATCTTTCTGCTCCTAGTGCTATTAGTCTTCAGTTATTCCCTTTTTATCAAAACGGGACATTACAGATATTCAACAAAGTAGGATGGGTAAGGATGTAAGAGAGATTGCAGCCTAAGAGGTTTAAACATCTTCTGTCTGAGTCTAGACTGAAAATCTGTGAGTTGAAAATGAGGCTCAACAAGTTGTTCGTAAGTTTCGACAGTGATGGTAGAAGGTAATGGATCGGCTTTAATCTCTACAAGGTGACCAGAATATTCAGGTTCAAGAGATATGGGTATATTTATATCATGTTGCACATGTGATTCAAATGAAGGAATAGGATCAATGTCAATAAAACAAGAAAAATGTAGACTTTCTTCTTCCAAAGAGAGATATGTACCTGAAGGTTTATGATCATCGGAATAGACAAAACAAAAAATAATTCTTTTGACATGCAATGGGAAAAACAGGAAAGAACTGATGAATAAGAACAAAACCTCATGGAGGAAAGTAACAAGCTGATACCTAGTCTTTCCATTTGGCTTCTTCATTTTTCTGTCAACAAAATTCTCCTTGCAGTGGAATCTGTTGTTCGCCAATTGCACATCAACAGCAGAAACTTTCCGAAAGTTGTCTCCTCACTTCTGAAAGTGGGAGAGGTGCGACCTTGGGGGCAAACACAGAGGTAGGTACTGACACATACTCCTAGCTCCTCCGTTTAGGCTAACTCCTAACGAAGCCAAGGGGGGTAGTCCATACAAAAGAGTTTCTATGGCTCTTAAGTTGTTTAAGTGTTTTTATTGGTTACATATGCAAATAGGTGTTGTTTAGGAGTTATTATGATGAAATATGTTTGTTTATTATGAATTCTAAACACAAGACAAAGCAATCCACATCGCTATCACAAGAATTAAAAGATAGACAATAATTTGAGAACTCACGAAATGATAAAGCATTCACAGATATAACTTATAATCAAAAAACATCCAATGGACAAATGGCCCAGATTATCAACATTGTGTAAAAGAAAGAACCAATGCCTATGGAGTCAACTTATCAGAGATGCTTCGAGCGTAAATATGATGTGAATCTCAAAATGATGCCAGTGAATGTTTATTGTGCTTAATCTTGGTTAATTTTTAAAATTTTAGATGATCTTGCTTATGGTTTCAGCGAAAGGTTTTCAATAGTCGGGAAAATGTTCCAAGTTAATCTGTTGGAGACATGACGACCCGCCTAGTATCCCAGGCTGGTATCGCAAAGATTGACTAGTTAGCAGAGAAGCTTAGATAGCGGGTAGTTCCGGCGTCTTTACTAAAAAAAACTTATGAAATTTTCTACAACGTCGGTGCGTTGATTATGGGTAAAATTTTTATTATGTTTTTCTTTGCGAACTTAACAAGTCCGTTCACTGTTCTGAGTACGAGCCCAACTCAAAAGTCGGCAGAGCATACTAGGTGAAGTATAATCAACGAAGTTAATTAATTAGGGGAATGTGAGTAGCAAAATTTTATTAAGTAAATTAATTAAAACTCTCCGACGGAGAGCGCTCTTGACTTTGTCTTATGACAAAGGTTCAAGAGACTTAGCTATTCTATATGCCTAATGGAAAGAAAATGCAAGTCTAACTAAACTCTCCGATAGAGAGTACTCTTGACTTGGGTTATGGCAAGTTCAAGAGACTTTAGCAATTAATTGATTAAACTTAAGAAAAATTAAAGAACTAAACTACCCAAGAGTCTCTTTCAGGTTTTTAGGCCCTAATCGGGAGAGCATGGGGGTAAGTAAAACAAAACCAAGATAACAAAAAAGAAAAGCAACTCTCCGATAGAGAGCACTCTTGATCCACAAAGTGAGATTCAAGAGATTTTGGTATTTTTTAGGTTTTGCAATATTATATCAAAAAGGTAAATAAAACTTTGAACTAACTAAACAATAAAACAGGAAACATTTTATCTTTTCTACTTTATGAAAAATGAACTAATCAACTTTTCTATCTAACTTCAATGAAAAACAAAATTCTAACAATTTGAGACTATTCTATCCTATTCTACCTTTAGCAAATTATTAAACAGAACATGAAAATAAGGAGACAATACAAGCTTCCCCGAAATGGGGGAAGAGGGGTGTGGGAGCCGCAATCCCACTTGCTCTGTATTATTTTGTTTACAATGCTCTCCTTTGATGCCTTTTTTGCTTCTTTTCTTATTCTTGAAAGGCTTTTGGAGCAAGCTGCAGAAAGGGGAAAGAAGAAAGGGGGATTATGAGTCCTTTTAAGCTTGATTCTTCAAAATTTTCGTCAGCATTTCTGCTGTACCTGTCACAAAAGTAAAAAATCAGCAAGCATATATTACTAAAAGATGATGGGAAAGACAATGCAAAAAAAAAGAAAAAATCAGTGTTCCACGGGGACGCGCCTCCTAGGGTCAGGGGCTCGCCCCCTACGCTTCCCATGCCCCGGGGGCTGGGGGGCTCCATGGGAAATGTTTCCCAGTGCCCCCCTTTCTGCGAACCTTGGGGAAACGCAGGTCTGGGAGTTTCCCGGATTGGGGGGCTCCCACACGCCCCCTCTTGAAAATGGGGGGCTTTGACAGGCCCCCACTGCCCTCGATTTTTTAAATTTTTTTACTTAAAAAAGAAATGGTTCATCTTAAATTTTAAGACTTTACACTAAATAGTCATTTTAAAACGAAATAGAAACAAATAAAAAGAAACAAACATCGATATGATATGCTTGGCTATAGTGATTACATTAAATTACACTAAATTCTTCGGGAACATAAGCATGCTAGTATGCAAATGGTGATGGGATGAGGAATTGATATGTTTATATGTTGGGCTTCATATTTTTATTATTTTTTTTCTTTTTTTATAATTTTAGAGACCGACCCCCCTATGTTAGGGATCCTGACACCTCATCGCCCCCCCGTACCCCAAAATACCCCAAAATTTTGGGGTGTCTCTACATGTCCCCAATGTGCATTTCCCCGCTCCCACGCCCCCTCGTCCCGGAAACTTGGTGGAACACTAGAAAAAATTTGGAAAAATTTTGTACTTAGAAAAAATTTACAATTTTACATGCAAAGAACAAATTTTTCCCTAGATCTAACAAAGCCCTAAAAGATAGATCTGAATATGAGTATCGAAAGCTTGGATCTATTTCTTGAGCAAATGCAAAAATTTTAAAGAGAAGGGTAGAGAAGCAAGTTTCTTGTGGATGAAACACAAGAGATGGAGGAAGACTCCGACTTTCTTTCGTATGAGAAGAACACGATCCTTGTAGGCTCTGCAATCACAAAGTTAAACAACCGGTTGCTTGAAGCTTGGGCTAAATGTAGCTGAACTCGCACCCTTCTTCAACCTGTGAACCCTGCTAATACCAAAACTTAGATACAAGTGAGATCATATCACATGAAAAGTATGCGAAGATAGTTCAATCAAGATCAATATTACGTATAACTAACTACTCATATTCATCAAGATTATAACCTACTTTGCATAAATAATTGATTTGAAACTACAAACAATTACTCTACCGTGCCAACAGTGGCCCTCTTGAGCTTAACAAATAAACTGATCTCATTCAAGTAAAAAGAGAAATGGGTTAGAAGCAGTATCGCCTCAACCACGAAACATTTACCACACGCAAAGAACGCATGGAAACTCTTTTGTAGGGACTACCCCCCTTGGCTTCGTTAGGAGTTAGCCTAAACGAAGGAGCTAGGAGTAGGTGACAGTACCTAGCATTGTGCTTGCCCCCAAGGTCACACCTCTCCCACTTTCCTAAGTGAGGAGACAACTTTCGGAAAGTTTCTGCTGCTGGTGTGCAATCGACGGACAACATCTTTTGGCACCGTTGCCGAAGAAATTTTTTCGAAATTTTTTCTGAGGGTCCTAGTGACTTAAGACATGACCATAGTCTATTCTAATAATGTCTAGTAGGTTTATACATACTTAGTTGGGCTCTAATAACCCCCCAACGTCCATAATTCAAAATCAGGCATTCCATCTTTGGAGGAAGTAGGCAAAAACCTCGTCAATTATACTTGGCTATAGGCAAAGCATAATTGTCAAGGGAAAAAAAATCCCTGGAATACCTTGGTTGAAATTCTACGTCTTAGGAGACCGAACCACTTAAAACACCCTACTAGCACATTTTATTACAAACCCCGCGGGGCCATGGTCATAATTATTCAAAACAAAAATTGACTAGCCAAAACTGGCTAGGCACAAAGGCGGATCATCTAATACACTGGAAACAAACATTTATCATGTTTGTAAAATGGCGGCTCCTCAGGTAACCCAACTATGGTACAAATAAGTTGGCAATAGAATCTTTAATCGAGGAGTCGCCAGGCAGATGATTGCAGTCTATCTCTATGTCGTTCTCTTGTTTGCCATCAAGTGTCGGATCTGTGTCATTGTGGTTCTTCTTGGGGAAGATAATCTTGATTTTCATCTCCGTCAACGACACCAAAGATGTTTGTGCTAGAAATTTTTCCTAGACTACCAGAGGAACAAGCTAGAACAATCTCAAAAAATAAAAGTAAAATGCATTTAGGTTTAATTGGTTTTGGTTTGAAAATTCATCAACTAGAGGGTAAATACTTATCAAGCTAAAACAAGCACTAAATCATGCAAAAATAAAGGACTGAGATGAATAATATATGAAATATAAACCAGGAACAATATAAGCATGGGACTAAATTTCACCCACAACCTACAAGCATTTCATGAATAAAAACATCAAACATGAAATAAGATAATAATGGCTTATAAGTTTGTATACATCATAATCAGTCTTCCAAAATTACATAAGAGTTTTGAGTCTTAGCTTTATACACAGTAGCTCTAAAGCCTCGCCTTGCACAAAATTTTTAACTCTTAAATTGTATGTTTGTCGTCCTTTTATCATCACAAAGGGCAAAGTAGTTCCATAACTACCTTCTAGGTCGAAATTTGAAACAGTTACATTCATTAGTTACATGCTAACTCAAAATCTTTAAAGACAATTAACTCAAAAATAACAAATCGGACTTTGGGAAATTTGACGAATTTTCTAAAAAATGGGTCTCACAAACGCCTCCATATCTATCAATCCGGGACACCTGTGCAAAAACTGAGAGACGTTTTTTTTAAATGAGTCCATGAAGAACAAAAACCTCTCTTGGTTTTTTAAAAATTCCCCTTAAATTAATCGGAATAGGTGCTGGAAATTTGTGACTAAAATAGTAAATTATTAAATTTTTTTAAACCCTGAAAAATAGGCTGCACAAATCAATTCAAATCTTTCAAACGATGACTGCTGTTGCAAAGCTGAGAGAGGTTTATGTGAATGAGTCTGTTGTGGACAAAAACCTCTTTTGGTTTTTCAAAATTCATTTCCATCACCTCGTAATCTGCTCCCAATGATAATGACAAAAACAAGAAAAACAGAGCATAATTACGCCTCTCTTTTTCTTTTCAACGCCTCTTTGGAGACAACTATCAATTCCTGATAGTGTGTATTTATGTCATCAAGGTCTTCTCTTAGTCTTCTGTTTGTCATTACTAATTTGTCATTAGTCTCACTAAGAAAACTAATCTAATATTTGCATTGTTCCACAGTTTTCTTAAGGTTTTCAGTTTCTGAATCTATGCACATTCCCTCCTGTGATGTAGAAGTTTTATCTGACAACCAAGGGATATCAATTTTCTTAAAAATGAGGTCATCTTCTTCCTCATCTTTAACTGTTTTTTCTACAACAGGAACTTCTGAAGACATACCTCGTTCAGTGCTGAAATAAATTGGCTCTTCTGAAACCTTATCTCTTCTTGGAAATGACTCTAATAACACTGAATTATCTTTCTCAATACAAACTTGCTGAAAGCTTAGGTTTTCTTCTTCTTCCATTACTTCTTCAGATGTAGAATCCTCTATCACAGTAATTTTTTTCTTCATTAATTTAGGGTTTAGAATCTCTTTCATATTAAGTCTAAGTTTGTTTTTAACTCTAGTTTTCGGCCTCCAATTTACTTCTTTCACTTGTACAAGAGCTTTCTTTTGAAACTTTACGTTTGAGACTTGTAAAGTATCATTCCTAATTTCACCTACAACAGGAGACCTTTTCGTGCTTTCTTGTACTGATATAAAACTCTGCTTTTGCTCTGCTAAACCCAACTTCTCCTCATGATCTGAAACAGCTCTCTGCTCCTTTTCATCATTCTTCAAAACCTGCTCTGAGTTACCATGAATTGCTTCCCTTACATTTTCAAATCTCTGACTTGAACAATTCTCTTGCACATTATCCTGCACCAGCTCATCAACTAACTCTTTCTTGAACTTTTTTACAAAACTAAACAGCTTGTTCATCAGGTTCTTCTTCGCTTGGTCTTCTTGCTAATTAGGGAAACCTGACCAAAACAAAAAATGGTCCCAAGTTCTGCTCTTTTTCTACAACAATAAAATCATACCCAAAACAAAATTTTAACAGTTAAAACCACGACCTTCATTGATTTTTACCAAATGAAATCGTGACAGGTAAGACCACGATCCTCTCAATAATCTTTGCACATTCTCATACACTTGTCATGATCATCACTGGGTTCTGAACATGCATCATTATGTCCTCACAGGTGTCTAAAGGCTTCCACTATTTTCAATTGCAAATAGCCACAATTATCTGCCATAATTTTCAATGATTCGAGATTCTTGTAGCGCGTTGTTGTGCTGAGTGTGAACTTTGCGCTACATGAATCCTGTTTTGAATATTTTTTGAAAAATGACTCAAAAACAAGGGTTAATTCATAAAGTTAAAGCTTAGACTAGATTTTAATATAAGCATTTTTCAAACTTTCAAAGTGTATAACCCCTGATAAGCCAAAGGAAGACTTTAAAACAAATAAAAAGGAAATAAATCAAAACCATTATAACCATAAGATCAAACAAAAAGTATTTATCACTATGAAACTTCAAAACCAACCCAAAAATGAAAAGTAATAGAAACTAAATCTTTGAAAAATAGCACACATAGACTATGAACAATATCCTGTCATAACACCGCCCATTGTATTTCATGAGCTCTGGCACCGGAATTTGAATAAAGAGATTTTGTCTGGGATTACACTCTGAGTTCTTCTGACGTATTGATGATTTGTTGATTGGCATTGTTGGTATCCTATACTAAGTTTTCTTTTGGGATAGATCATGCATCTTTTTCCCTACCCACTCATCTGCATGTTGAAGAGACGCGCTAAAGGAGGGCGCACCTATGAGGGAACTCACTGTGCTCCGACTCTCGGGTTGTCTGGTTCAGGGAGTGAATCTTTCTCTCATGATTTTTCATTCTTGGTACTTTATTTATAATGCAGATCCTATTTGTTTGTTTGATCTTCTGATCTTTCTTTGATTGGGTAGGTTGAAGAGGGTGCTAGGGTCATTGGTTGGAGTTGAATACTATCAAGATACTCTCTCGAAACACTCATTTGATTGGAAAACGAGCATTCTTCATCATCTTAGAAATCATCTACAAGATCCAGGTATGTCTCACAGGTAATTTCTCCTTCTTTTACTTTCTGCATGCATTTCCCATCATTTCTTGCATTGAAAAAACCCTCATTTAGTAGTCGAAAAATCACCAGATCAATTTGCATCGAGAATTGGAAAATTTGGCGATCTAGGTGTTGTCCGACATATTGAAAGACCCCCTCTCCCTTAAAAACGTCAAGCGTGGACTCCTTTGCCCATCTCCAGGCACTGGTTTCAGTCTGAGAGAAAACAACCTTGTTTGGCTTGCTGGTCAATTTCCTCTGTTTTTGTTCCAGTTTCAATTGGGTATTTTTATTGTCGAATCCCTTTAGCCAAATAGGTGTGTTGAAGCCTTAATTTCACTAAATCGACCTCGTCTTGAGTATTTCCCATATTTCTGATTAAATCCCCCCAGGGTCTCGTGTTTGATCATTTCAACAAACACACCAACCCCAGATCTGTTTTAAATCTAATAAGTCACTGATCTGATTGATTCGAAGAACATTCCCCTAATCCTTAAACACTCGTACTCGAATATCCCTTAAATTGTGGCTTATCCCTTAAATCTAGGGTTATCGACTCTCACCTTACGTATTCACTCTTCTGGCTGGATCTAGTGATTGGCTGTAGATTTGTCCTTTCAGGGTAAGATTGGGTTTCCCCCATTGTCAGTTAGACATTTAGTGGCATAAAGCAAAGGAATCCCTAACCGACGTGACAACCATCCATCTTTTGGGGGTTAGGGTTTTCGTAGGTCACTACTTTGGTTTCCTGTCCCGTCTGCCATCCAATATTGGATTCATCTATCGTGGAAACTACAAGATCCGTGATAACAGTCTCAAGAAGAAGGGGAAGGTGGAGAAAGATACAACAACATCTGTTGCAGTAGAAGAATATGAAGCAAAGTTTGAGCAAGAATTCTCTTTAGTTTCAATCGACTCTAGTGTGGGGTGTTCAGTCTTTGAGCATGTTTGGATAGTTGACAATGGGTCAACTAGACATATGACTGGACTATATGGTGCCTTCCAAATCATTACAAAGTTAGGCCCAGGTCATTTTGTATAGGCAGATATTGATAGTCCGTAAGAAGCAGTTCGAGAGGTTGGAACAATAAGGTTTCAACTGGACCCTGGTGAGGTCTTGGAGGTACATGGAGTTATTTTTGTTCCTAGGATGGGAGTTAGTAAACTCTCGGTGTCATCTCATTGAAGTTCATATGCAAAAAATAAAATTTAACATTACCATTACTACTGGAGCGCCTAGGAGCCCCCCACTTCAAAACAAGAGGACGAGCTCCCCCCTGCGTTTCCCTGAGTTTTGCCAAATAGGGGACAAGGGGAAATGTTTCGGAAGGAGCCCCCAAGCCCTTGAGGCGTGGGGAGCGAGCTTTCAAGCTTGGGGGGCAAGTTCCCATGGAACACTGTAAAAAAGTGACCTTTATGTAAATAAAAAGATATCCTTTGTACTTTATGAATTGTGGGTCTCATTTAAGTGATGTATTTAATAATTAGTTTTTAATTATTAAAAAGTGTATTTAATATAAACCGTAGATCTTGTAATCTAACCTAGTCTTTGAATGGGTAGTTAGGAGGTTAGTTACAAAAACTAAAGTGTAAAACAATGGAAAGGAATAGAGGAGAATGCACCACCACCAAGGAGAAAGAGGAGAGTGTGAAGAACAAGAAAGGGTTCCCAAGGTAAGCTAGACACATTTCCTAAGAAGACTCGACAACACATTTCCCAAGACAACTAGGAAGGGTACCGTACATCACTTTGATAGTACCGTACAACACTTGTGGGAACAAATGCCAAGACAGTCGTTGGTGCATTTATTGCATACTATCAATACCGTACAACATAGTTATTCTTGCACGTGTGGCACAGATTTCGAGGTAGAGAAGTGAGCAAGTCGTATAGCAGGTACATGCACGTGTGGATAGGCCGTACAACACGCTGTATTGCTATTCATTGGCATAATTGTCGAGGTAGATGTCTGCTATTATAAATTTGTGAAATTTTGTCAATGCAGGAAAGAAGAAAAATTCTATGTAAAGGAAATTTTTGAATTTCTTCTTGAATAAAAATTTGCCTCTTGGTTTTCCCTAGGTTGGGGTTTTGCCCTGGTCAAGATTGGCCAAAAAAATAGCTGTGTTCAATGTGGTTGTTCAGTTTCTTGGGTTGAAGAGTCTTTTGACATGGCGTTTTAAGTTTCAAAGTTTGCATGTGATTCTTTAATTTAAAACCTATCAGCTGAAAGTGTTTGACAAAATGTCTAAATCAAAATCTTGATAATTTTGTCATTTTCTTCACTGGTACAGTAATTTAATGCAGAATTAATGTTGCTGTTAACTTTGTTTTTTGCATGAGAATGCACTAGTAAAACACTGTTGGACTGGTTTTCCCTAAAGGGGGTTTTCCCAAGGTTTGTGATTGACCAAAATTATTGTGCATTGAATTTACAGTCTGTTGTTATGTTTATTTTCCAGTACAAATGTGACTTAGTATCAATGTTTCAACTTATAGTTCATTGGTTAATGTGCATGTGATTTGTCTTTAATTTTATTACTGTTGAAAGACTGAAATCAGAGGTATGCTAAGTGTTTGACAAAAATCCCGAGTGACTGTGTATGGTAGAGGTCTAATTTTTGTCATTCTCATCATGGTATCAGAGCTAGGGCTTTGAGATAATAGTAGATTGTTGGTGCAACAGTGTTGTTGAGTTGTTGGGAAAGAGTTTATTGTTGTTTTTGATAACTTTATTGCAAGTAGACCTTATCTGCAAGTGTTTTGCAGGTGTTGGGAAGAAGGGGGAAACTTGTGGTTTGTTTTCTTTTGGATAACTAAAGGAAAATTGTTGTTCGCATCAAATTTGAGGACCGGTTGGATGGCATTTCCAACTATTTGCAATGGAAAGTCAGGATGACTGTTGTGCTTAAGGAAAGTAGACTATGGACTCTTGTCAGCATTGTGGTTACTTCTCCCACATTAGATCCTATTGCTCTTGACATGCATGACGTGAAAGGAGCCAGAGCACAGAGGATTATCTTGGATGGTATTAGGGACCATCTTATCCCACACTTGGCTAAGAAGAAGACACCTCATGAGATGTGGGATACACTGAAAAGCTTGTATGAAACGAAGAATGAGAACTAGAAGATGGCACTCAAAGATAAATTGCATGGGACCAAGATGGCCAATGGTGAGAGTGTGGTATCCTATCTTACCTGGGTGGCACAAGTGAAAGATGAATTGGCTGCAGTTGGGGAGGTCATCTTTAATTTTGAGTTGGTGAGGATAGCCTTGAGAGGCTTCACCAAGGACTGGGAAGTCTTCGTGAAGTGTATGGTTTGTTGAAAAAATCTTACAGGTTGGAGTAGGTTGTGGGATGATTTCACGTAGGAAGAGATCTGAGAAGGATCTCACGGCACTGGACATAAGGAGCGAGCTAATGAAGAAAATGTTGCTCTTGTTGCTAAGAGTAAGAAGTCTAGTAAGTACTTGAGCAAAGTCAGATGCTTTGCTTGTAACCAGTATAGCCACCGTGCTTCTCAGTGTCCTGAGAAGAAGAAGGAGGAGGAGGAGGATGTGACTGTTGCAGCAACAACAAAGATAGAGGACTATGTGAAAAAGTTTGAGAATGAATTCACGTTGTTCTCTCTTGTATCAAGTGCAGACAGTAATGGATTTGTGCAGAATAGTAGTCGGTTAATTGACATTGGAGCCTCTCGTCACATGACAAGAATATGGCATATATTCTACAGTATTACTGAGATACGTCCAAACCAGATGGTTCAGAGTGAATGGGGATGACATGTGCAATGCGTGGAAATGAAAGTCATATTCCAATTTCATTAGGGAGGACTCCTAGAGTAGGATGGAGTTCTGTTTGTTCCGGGGTTGAGCGTTAACCTGCTC
Organism: Pseudotsuga menziesii; assembly: GCA_001517045.1. Classification (NCBI taxonomy): domain Eukaryota; kingdom Viridiplantae; phylum Streptophyta; class Pinopsida; order Pinales; family Pinaceae; genus Pseudotsuga; species Pseudotsuga menziesii. The sequence continues at coordinate 318,278 of LPNX010376858.1, forward strand.
TTGGTGTCATCCTTAGAGGGTGCGAGGTATTCGACACTATTCTGGAGGGGACATGTTTATATATACCGAGGGAGCAAATCTTATCAAGCCACTGTTTATTGGTGATCGGTTTGGTGAGTTGTAAAAGTTAGGTGGACATCCCATGTTTGATGATGCAAAGTTGGAAGAGGAGCAGGAGGTTCTTGAGGCTACAGTGGTACCAAGGTTTCAGTCTTGATTTCTGAGGGAATAGAGGGAGTCCCTTCAGACTCTAGAGTACCGACAGGAGGCTTAGCTGGTATGAGAGGACCGAAGCTCAAGATTGGAGGTTGGATTCTCCTAGGAGCTTAGGGTTCAGAGTTGGTGTTAGGAAGTTGTCTTCATATTCGAGTTCTGTGCAAGTTGTAGCGTTGGCTCCAGGTTTAGAGGGAGTTCATACCATGAACAATGTGATGGACTTGAGGACTAGACCAACTGATGGTGGTGGTGGTGGCTCTTTTATTAAAGTTGTAATAAAGTGGTTGTTTTATTAAAATGACTTTTTTAAAGTATCCTATTATTTTTGGAAAGTGACTTTATGACATAAAGTGCACTTATTTCATAAAGTGAGAAAATACTTTATTAAAAATGTAAGTGATTTAGTTTTTCTTAGAGGTCTCCACTCACTCCAAGAAGTCAGGATAATCAACTCGGCCACAATATTCACTAATCCAAGATGAATTACACTTCAAACAAATTTAGAACTTGCAGCACATGAAATCCTTACACAACAATTTGGTAATCACATATGACTCAGAAGTTTACCCTGGAAACCCCAATGGGGAAAACCAACAATCTGTGGGGCTTTCTACTTTCTCGAGCCTAGAGCAAATCAAATATAGAAGAAGTACAATAAGATTTAGAGAAGCAACTAGTGAACCTGAAGGGCCAAGGCCCTAGATCTGCAGCAACTGCAGCTGCTGCTTCTTGGAAAATGCGCTCTCAGCAATTCACCCTCACACTAGATTTCTCAAATCTGACTCTGCTAGTCATTGGATGTTGTACACTCTGTCTATCTTTCCGAAGGATGCTCCCTCAGCTCTTTGCTTTGATTTGCTCGACTCTAGAAGGTGAACTGCGTCCTCAAGCAGTGAAAACGTTCTCGAACAGTTATAGTTGCATGCTCTCTGCTCAGAAAAACGTTCCAACTATTCTGCACTCAGTCAGTCTTTCACTGATCACTGAAGATTTTTCCTTAGTCACTGAAGAAGACCCTCAGCTCTCTGGGCCCTCTCGGCCTCCCACACGTGTGTAATAGTTCCCTCATGTCCCACACGTGTGATGTGTTGCTGCTCACGTCCTCCTCCAACTGCTCACTCTGGTGCTACTCTTCAGTCTCTGAAGATGCACAGTGAAGATTCTCTCTCTCACTGCCTTGATGATAGATCTCCTCACTCTCTGAGAATCTTACCTCTCACTGCCCTCAAGAATGCGCCCCTAGCTTTCTGAGATGGTTCACCCTCCTTTGGTCAACTGATGCTCACAGCTGCTCTGATCTCCTGATACACACAAAGATGATCTTCTCTTGCACCCTTACTGCCTTTTTATAAGTTAACTTGAAATTAGGTCACCATGTTGTTCGTCGATTGCACACCAGTAGCAGAAACTTTCCAGAAGTTGTCTCCTCACTTGAAAAAGTGGGAGAGGTGTGACCTTGGGGGCAAGCACAGAGCTAGGTACTGTCACCTACTCCTAGCTCCTTTGTTTAGGCTAACTCCTAACGAAGCCAAGGGGGTTAGTCCCTACAAAAGAGTTTCTATGGCTCTTAAGTTGTTTAAGTGTTTTTAATGGTTACGGATGCGGATGGGTGTTGTTTAGGAGTTATTATGATGAAATATGTTTGTTTATTATGAATTCTAAACACAAGACAAAGCAATCCACGTTGCTATCACAAGAATTAGAAGATAGACAATAATTTGAGAACTCACGAAATGATAAAGCATTCACAGATATAAACTTTTAATCAAAACATTCAATGGACAAATGGCCCAGATTATCAACATTGCGTAAAAGAAAGAACCAGTGCCTATGGAGTCAATTTATCAGAGATGCTTCGAGCGTAAATATGATGTGAATCTCAAAATGATGTCAGTGAATGTTTATTGCACTTAATCTTGGTTAATTTTAACAATTTTAGATGATCTTGTTTATGGTTTCAGAGAAAGGTTTTCAATAGCCAGGAAAATGTTCCAAGTTAATCCATTGGTGACATGACGGCCTACCCAGTATCCCATGCTAGTTTTGCGAAGATTGACCAGCTAGCTGAGAATCTTAGACAGCGGGTAGTTCCGGCGCCTTGACTAAGAAAAACTTTAGGAAATTTTCTACAACGCCGGTGCATTGGTTATGGGTAAAAATTTTATTGTGTTTTTCTTTGTGAACTTAGCAAGTCTGTTCACTGTTTTGAGTACGAGCCCAACTCGAAAGTCGGCAGAACATACTAGGTGAAGGATAATCAACGAAGTAAATTAATTAGGGGAATGTGAGTTGCAAAATTTTATTAAGTGAATTAATTAAAACTCTCTGACAGAGAGCGCTCCTGACCTTGTCTTATGACAAAGGTTCAAGAGACTTAGCTATTCTATTTGCCTAATGCAAGGAAAATGCAAAAGTAACTATGCTCTCCGATAGAGAGTGCTCTTGACTTGGGTTATGGCAAGTTCAAGAGACTTTAGCAATTAATTGATTAAACTCAAGAAGAATTAAAAGAACTAATCTACCCAAGAGTCTCTTTCAGGTTTTTAGGCCCTAAGCAGAATAGCATGGGAGTAAGTAAAACAAAACCAAGACAACAAAAGAAAAGCAACTCTCCGATAGCGAGCACTCTTGATCCACAAAGTGAGATTCAAGAGATTTTGGTACTTTTTAGGTTTTGCAATATTATATCAAAGAAAGGAAACAAAACTTTGAACTAACTAAACAAACTATCTTTCCATATTCTATTCTAAGTATTTATTCTACAAATATGCAAACATGAAAAGGGACGATACAAGCTTCCCCCAAATGGGGGAAGAAGTGTGTGGGAACCGTAATCCCACTTGCTCTTTATTATCTTTTTTACAATGCTTTCCTTTGATGCATTTTTTTGCTTTTTTTCTTATTCTTGGAAGGCTTTTGAAGCAAGCTATAGAAAGGGGAAAGAAGAAAGGGGGATTATGAGTCTTTTTAAGCTTGATTCTTCACATTTTTTTCAGCACTTCCACTGTGCCTGTCACAAAAGTAAAAAATCAGCGATCAAACATTACTAAAAGATGATGGGAAAGACAATGCAAAAATAAAAAAATTTAGAAAAAATTTAGAATTTTACATGCAAAGAACAAAATTTTTCCCTAGATCTAATGAATGATATAAGATCTAACAAAGCCCTAAAAGATAGATCTGAATATGAGTATTGAAAGCTTGGATCTATTTCTTGAGCAATGCGAAAAAATGAAGAGAAGGGTAGAGAAGGAAGTTTCTTGTGGATGGAACACAAGAGATGGAGGAAGACTCTCGACTTTCTTTCGTATGAGAAAAACACGATCCTTGTAAGCCCTGCAATCACAAAGTGTTAAACAACCGGTTGCTTGAAGCTTGGGCTAGATGTAGCTGAACTCGCACCCTTCTTCAACCTGTGAACCCTGCTAATACCAAAACTCAAATACAAGTGAGATCATATCACATGAAAAGTATGCTAAGATAGTTCAACCAAGATCAATATTACGCATAACTAACTACTCATATTCATCAAGATTATAACCTACTTTGCATAAATAATTGATTTGAAGCTACAAACAATTACTCTACCGTGTCAACAGTGGCCCTCTTGAGATTAACAAATAAACTGATCTCATTCAAAGTAAAAAAGTAATGGGTTAGAAGCAGTATCACCTCAACTATGAAACATTTACCACATGCAAAGAGCTCATGGACCTCCAAAGTCAAAATTCTTATTAATCAAATGCAAGCAAAGCTTGATACAATTTCTACAGAATAACTCCAGCACCAAAGTTCCATTCCAATAGAGCTAGAGGAGCCTCTATTTATACAATGAGAGAAAGCCCAAAACCATAACACCATGCCATGCACGGAGGGCGCAATACCTAATGATCTAGCCATGTCTGAAGCACAAAACCTAAGGTAAAGAGGATGAGAGTGAGGGGAGGCCTCCACCTAGGCAAGGCGCCCCCACTCCAACCCTAACCAACCAATACGAGCTCCCCACCATCAAAAGCGTGAGGATCCAGTGCTAGGGCGTGAAAGATGAGGGATGCACACGTGAGGAGGAAAGGAGGTAGGCGTGAAGGTTTGGAGAGTCCGGAGGCTAGGTATGGAGGAGCCAATACCTAGAACTGAACACCACATGTCATACTTCAACCTCGAACAAATCACGAGTCCAATGGATAGGCTCCAACTCACCCAAGCGTGGTCATCACTGAAGGAGGCGAATTGGCCAAGTGGATGATAACTCAAATGCTCACTGAATGCTGACTGAATCCAAGTTGTGTTAACTCCAATCATCATTAATGCTCGATGCCATGTCATTTTGCATTTCATTTCGTTCAATTCGGATGAATTTGGAGAGATTTGAATTTTCTCCAAAATAATCATTTTTATTATTTAATCAATAATTTCCCCAAAACTGACTTTTTTGAGAAATTATGAGTTATGTGGCTGAATGATGATCTGATACTTGGAGCTAGCTGGTTGGTTGATCATGAATGATTTTTGGTTTAAGGTTAGAGCCTTCAATGACTGAAAATGTACCCCGGATGGCTGACTTATTACAAATTGAATTTTTCCATTTAAATTATGGAAAAATTTAATAAAAAACTTAGGAAAAATTAAAAAATTAAAAAATTAAAAATTTGACGCGTCCGATAAAAAATTTTCAAAATTTTTTCTGAAGGTCCTAGTGACACTCTACCCTCTTGCTTGAGCTGATAAGTGCCTCCATGCCAAGCAATCTGCATGGAGGACATCTTGAGTTACCCCATAACTCAACAAGTGATTCATTTTGGAGGGAATGACTCATGTCCATGTTATCACTAAAGTTGTAGCTACCCCTAAAAGGTATCCTATTCGGGACAGTAGAGGAAGGGCAACGAAATAGATGACACTTCAAGATTCCCAATCACCACTACATAAGATGGTTGTCACACTGAAAGGGATTCTTATCGCTTTATGCTAATATGCAACAAAGGGGTAGACCCTTGCTAGCCTACAAAGACTAGCAGAAAGACAAGACATTCAGAAGAGGTAGGAGATATGGAACTAGAGTGACTTGATCTATAAACCCTAGATCGTTGAAAAAGATAGCAAGAGAGGCTTAGGTAACAGGATAAGGTTTAAACACAATGATGATGCTCCCAAATAAATGTTTTCTCACTATCTAGATTAGTTATAGCGATCCAAGTTGAAAGTGTTAGATATATGATAGTCAAGACCCTGGGGGGATTGATGTGAGCAAATTAAAAATGCCCCAAGATGCAAGACAGACAAGTAAGGGATACTTGATAACGGATATGACAATGTCTAAACACACAAGTAGGAAAAAGGATCACAAAACAAGAAAAATGACAGAAACCCTAAGAGGGCGAATTGCCTATAGATCAATGCCTTGAGTACCGGGAAAATGGAGTCCCCAATGTTGACGTCCTAGAGTACCCTTTTAGCTTTTAGGGAAAGAAATATAACCCAGAAAGGTTTTTCCAAAATTCCAAGAAATGCAATCCTGAGAAATTTTAAAAGTAATTACAAAAAATATTTTAATTAAGTGACTAATGGAGTGGAAATCAAAATGAAGTGAACCTAATGGGTTACTTCACACTGGAATCCAATATACTAAGGATAAATTCAAATAACTCCTCAAGGAATAAATATTTATTGTTATTGATAATTTGATGTCGTGTGATACAATGGATGTGTCTCCATAGCTGTGTACACATCAATAACAACCCAGGACCAACAACGCATACTCCTAAGCAAGTGGTCTCCACAGCTTCCATATGCGAGGCTCAAAATCCCAAAGATTGCTCCAATGAATGATATCCTTCCAACTCAGTCGTCTCGCCTGGAACTGCAACAACCTTGCAATGCAGACCCGCTGGTCCTGCCAACTTCAAATCGGTCGATAGGTAAATACCACCCAGCTCTACTGCCCTCCCATTGCCACCAAACCAACCCAACCACCAACCTCTTGCCGTCCAAATATTCCTTAAGATAATAGAGCCCCCAATCTAAATAAAAGAGGGCGAGGAGATAATGTCACATAAGCTAAATCTGCCCTGTATCTTTCCTTGGTGTTGAGTTGTCCGAATCCGTTGTCGAAAGAGAACCTGCCACGGTGCTGCACCCTCAAGACATTCTATCACCCACTTGGCTGCCAAAACACTTCCCTGTGTGGGGACATCAATCAATCCTAACCCCCCCTCATCCTTGGGAATAGTGCAGACATCCCAAGCCACTAGGGGAAAACCTCCAGGACCCCTATACTTTGACCAAAGATAAACATGCAGAATCTGCTCCAATCATCTGAACTGAGCCCTGTTGGGAACAAAGTTACCAGAATTGGACCGGAACTGTAAAATCAGCCGGTTTGGCTGGTTTTCAGCCCTGATTGGTCTGAATCAAACAATCAACCCTGAAATGACTGGTTCCGTACGAAACTGACATTTTTAAGACTTGGAATAAAATTGAGCAAATCCAAACATATGTTTACCTATAATTTTAAAATCAAATGGATTGAAGCAGAGTGCACTACAATGGAGTCTAAAGCCCTGATTAGATATTTAGAATATAAGCATAAATTACTCAAGTTGAGCAAGGAGAACTCCTTGTTATTTCTTATAGTATGAGCAGTAGCCACTGTAGGTTCAAAAAATGTTGGGTTAGGGATTTTGAGGCTTGACTTATCTTTTGGAACATAAAAGAAGACAATGAAATTAATATTATCAATAATACCAAATCTTACATCCCATTGGGGTTTAAAGCCAAGACCTAGAATGACTATGAATTCATTAATAAGAGTAAGTCAAAATCCTACAAAGATTTTATCAATCCTAATATGGGTGATCAAAACTAATTTTTCAATATTGTGAGCTTTAAAAACAAAATAAATTTGCTAATACTAGGACCAATGCCGATGACTTCCATAGTGAAACCATTGCTGTATTAAGCCAAAAATATCTTGGGATGAATGCAATTAGAAAATTTGTGGTACAAAGGAGATTGACGATGAACACCGCTCCCTTTTTAACATCCACTATTCTTGATTAATATAAGACATAATTTTTAACATGCCCTATTCTTAAATAATACAAAACATAATTTTATGGAGTTTCTAAAGGACCTCCTAGCTTAAGAAAACCATAATGACTTTTTTCCTTTTACTTCCACTATATTCAAGTATACAATAATAAATTTGATTTATTTGTCTCTAATAAACCTTGTGGGTCTGTCTTACGTGACTGTAAACATCACTGTCATCATCAGAAAGGATGTTTAAATATCAATGATAGAAGATTGCAAAACAATGAAGGCAGCCCTTTCATTATTGTCTCTCTTTAGGCTGATGGATTCAATTTTTAATTTTTTTTGCTGGCTTTGTATACTACAGTGATGTATATCGTGGATTTCCGATCAGCATGTTACTATCAGAAGTGTCATGATCCTGACTGCAGAGGTGAGCACTCTAGAAATTAATGTCATGATTTTGTTACTTAAGCTTGAAGACTATCATATATCTTCGTTTTTCTAGCAGGAATTTGCTTTGCTATTTTTCACATTCTTGTAGATTGCCTAACAAATAAGAGATTTCTGTTGGGATTTATGGCATGACTTGAACCTTAATTAAACAAGACAGCAAGGGTGGACTTTTGTTCCCTCAATTTTACCTGGTTTTATTGACTTTACCAGGTTTTCGGTCCCCATTACGTCCAATGCCAGAGCACACCATTCCCCAGAACTCTCCAGTCTCAGGCGCTGAACAATTAGAGAATTACGCATGCGTTAACAACATTAGCAACGATCCCCAACTGCCACTTGCCATGAGGGACAAAGATAATTTCATACCTTATACTTCCACATCAACCATTGAGAATATATTTAATGAATGCTCTGAGAAAGACATTTGGGAGGATGAAGCATGGTGGGAAGAAGTCATCAGCACTATGGAGGACATGGAAATCAAAAGGAAACCTTTAGAACCCACACAACGGGTAAATGCTTTTTTATTCCATGCAGCTTGTACTACGTTAATGCCCTGTCTCTTATCATATCTGGTATTGTCTGTTATAAGGAAATTTACGTTAGTGCTTAGTGATTGGCAAATAGCTGGTACTCTAATTATTAATTAATGAACATATATTTGACTATTCATTCGTGTAAATTGTAAATTTAAGCTGAATTCTGCTGGTTCTAAATGTACCTTAATGGTTGTTTTATGGTACCAAGCACATAACTTTTGTAGGTGATTCCACTGAATTTATTGGACTTCCCATGAACAGGAGCCTACAAGCACCACTGATGATGATGATGAGTGGTGGATGGCTGCTGAGCGAGAAGCTTCTGAACTTGAGAAATTGATAGCATAGAAATGGTCTGATAAAGTTTGCTTTATCTAATTTTAAAGAATGTATGGGTTAAAAAATACATGTTTTGACCTCCGGCATCCCTTGACTGTGTGAGAGAACTTGCATCTCCCATCTTCTGCACATTACAATGTACAGCTTGAAAAATAGGTCAGAATAATTTTAGTCCTTCATATTTTAATTTTCTGTCTTTTTTGTACATCTGCGTTAACCAATAGAAAGTATTCTATAGCCTTTCGTATGGAAGCAGTAATATATTGCAGTCACTCGATAGCTCCATTTCATATTTTCGAACTGAACGTATCTTACGTAGATTGCGTCGGCGATTGTTTCCTCGTAGTCGGGCAAGCTGTCTCAGATTCAAATCCGACAGATAATTAGCGACAATAAAACCTATATATATATATATATATATGAATGATTTTACGGATACACAATAATAGCCTTGCAATAAGCAGATATGCCAGAAAAAAATACTTGATTTTATAGACTCTATCATAAGGTGGGAGAGATACGTTATGTATAGGTCGTATCACTCAAGTCGTAATTCTCAATATCTAATTAAATTAATTTATCATGGACTTAACCTTAATACATTTTATAATAGAAAGTTTGGCTACTGAATACTTTTTATGATAGAATTTTTTTTAACAAAAATCATTTCTAGTACATGATTTACTATTATAATGTATATACTGTAACACGCTCCCTTCATGATTATGTTATATGTAGTTAACTGTTTGTTCCATGTCGAACAAGTTGTAAAAGTGTTGGCAACTCAGATATTAGTAGTGCTACCATTTACAAATTCAAATTGAACATCACATGTAATCGAGACTGATGATGTAGAAGACGGCAATTAACCAACTATTTGTTGAGCCACTGACTTAATTGCTGAATGAGAGTTGTTATTGAATTTTTTAGTGCCTCTACTATCATGCGAACTCTGGCTCTGGCTTGTCCGCCAAACACATCACTTCCACGCCTTAGTAGCACAACAAATTGATGCTCTTGTTCTACTTCATTGTGAAAGCACTGATCTACTTGTAAAACCCACTTTGCCTGACTCCTCTTGCAACGATTTCTTCCATTCATCTTTTAATTAACAACACCAACTAAAGCAAATAAACATGTCGCTGTTTTGCGTATTTCCTCTGCTTGGATGTTTTTCTCTTAATAGAGGAAACTTCTCAAATCTTGGTTCTATTCCTCTTTGTTTTGTTCTCCAAACCAGAGATTGATTTGAAATATTTTCGACCTCCTCACCTTTGTGTTGTTTTTGCACACCAACTCTACTCTTCCTTCTACACATTCTTGCCATGTGATTTGCTGACTTTTCAGTGTTTGTAATGAACATAATTGCACCGAGAGACGCGAGGTGCTCTCCAACCCAGTATGGAGAGATCTCGTCATGTTAGTCACGTTTTACTAGCTGACATAAATAAAAAAAATATTAAAAAATAAACTAGCATAGATTCATTTTAAACCCAGATCTATCAAGCATTGAGAGGGTCCAATTTCTTGAGGTGTACATTTTTTACCTTTGGATTCCTCTCACTACTTGATAGATCTAAGTTTAAAATGGATCTATGCTAGTTTAATTTTTATTTATTTATTTAAGTCATGTAATTTATATTGTTCATTTTTTATTTATGTCGGCTAGCATAACGTGACAGGATCTCCCCCATACTGGGTTGGAGAGCACCTCGCTTTTCTCAATGCAATCACGTTATGCTAGATGACATAAATAAAAAATGAAAAATATAAATTACATATTGACTTAAATAAAATTAAAAAAAATTTAAACTAGCATAAATCCATTTTAAACCCAGATCTATCAAGTACCGAGAGGAATCCAAATGGTAAAAAAATGTACACCTCAAGAAATTGGATCCCTCTCGGTGCTTGATAAATCTGGGTTTAAAATGGATCTATGCTAGTATATAATAAAACATGATAAATTTGTATACCACATTATACACTAAATGTGCATGTGTAGCATAACTCCCAAAATTATTAAGATGAGTTACAAAAAATCCCCTTATATATATGAGGAGATGGATTCTAAATTTAACACAAATACATCGCAATATAATAATCATAAGCGAATGCATATGATAGTTCAATCTTGACAATATATAGAAAAGAGCTCAGTTAGAGTTTGGGTATGGTGTAAGGAGTGTGATTTAGTGCCCTTATATTAACTTTATTATTTTTGTATGGATTGTCAACCTCATTAGCCCTAACATGGCACAATCATTTTCATGAGGCATTAGAGGAGCTTGTTATGGTAGAGTAATCCCCTGAAAATGCTTTTATACCCTTAGATATCACCAAGGGATTTGGCAATAATGGTACCTTCAAAGATGTCCTAAAAAATTCTTCCAAAGGTGTATCACAAGGTAATCCCTATTCTAGCATTGATAAAATTTCTATTGATAATTATGTGAAGCTAACTTTTGATCAATAACCCTATACCATTGTTAGGTTAGTATCATATTTAAGGTTATTGCAAATTGTTTAAAACCCCATGGACAAGAAAAGCACAAGTGTTACATGGGGGCAAGGAAAGTCTTGATAGAGTAGGAGCGGTTCAAGAGGCTATCTACTCGATGTAAAAAAGTACTCTAGGAATGGTGATAAAATTGTTGTCTTTGGGTTGCTCCAAAAGTGTTTTCACCTAGTTAAGAGAGTGTTAGGGCTCATAGTTCCCTTATGATGCTTGACTTACATATAAATGGCTCAATTTGAGTGGATATTTGAGCTTGGATAGCATGCTAGCATAACACACTTTTGTAGAAGGTTGTTGTCTTATGGTGTGCACATAATGAGTCAATTGCATGATTAGGAGAGATACGTACCTAGGATGATAATCATTCGGCATCTGATGGAGGTCACTTAGCCTTAAGAGCATGGGACATGTTACCTCTCCAACTAGCATGTGTGATTAAAGTTCAAAATAAGCATGGCTAGCCAAAGCGAAACTCAAGAGTAAGGCCAATGTCACCACACAACCTCTCTTTTGCACTTTTGGTTGTCTCTTCTCTAGCTCAAAGAAGGATTCTGTAAGATAAGATTGATAGGGAAATAAACAATGAAGTACACTTGGAGTGAATATTATCTATAGCAAAATGTTTATCTATTTGTAGTATAGGAAACAAAAGAGGTCATGGATGGACAAAATAGATCACTCCAAGGACTATCGACGATGCAATCAAAGGAAAATGGAGTCAAAGATTCACCAACTAAGAAGGTCTTGCTTAACATGGCAATAAGAGAGTAGAATTGCATGAGCTAACCCAAACCCTACTCACTGAAGTTGAAGGTGAACTAGGGTTTACAAAGGAAGGAGTCAAATGAAGAATCCCCTTCCTTCCAAGCCCTTGGAGTCGTAGTCTATAAATAAAAGCTTTTAAGGTTGCATAATTTGAATAAAGGTAAAGATACAACACGACTCTTGTAAGATTAAACATGTAAATAAGCGATGAAATATAGATTAACTTAAAACCCCTTTTTTTCATCAAGGTAGTAATACCCTTTCAATGGCCCAAGCAAAATCATAGACATGGTGATGTAAACACCCAATACAACTTACAACCATGAAGCTCCCAACAAGATCAAAGCACCACACATGAACATGAAGGAAAGCCTTACAAAAGAATTTGCTTGAAGAAAATATGTATCAATTAAGCTTAAGAGAGAAAGAATTCCCACAATCAAACCATGAGAAATGAATGAGAGGATAAACTCTTATATAGCTTTTAATCCTTATCCTTAGAACAATAAACAAGACATAAAATCCTAGATCTAGTATAAGATGGAGTAAACAAATCAAAATACACCAACAAACTCTAACAACATCCATGAAATATGTTAATCAAAGCCACAAGTACAATATCCAATAGAAGAAAGGTTGAAGAAGGGGTTGCATCCATCAAATGAGGGTGAATGATGATAAAAAGTCAAACCTAGCCTTCGAAGGCCCTCCCAAGGTAGCGCTCCAAGGAAAAGGCCTCAAGTTGGAACACTCCCTCAAATAGGGTGAATGCTCTCAATGAAAAGGCTCCAAAAGGCATGCATGCCAAAAAATACGACGTTGCACTTTAAATGGTAGTTCTGGAATTTTTAACTTAATATTTATCATATTTTTTTATTATGACCACGTATCTAATGGTGTTGAAATGGCACAATTTTGGGCACTCTCTAAAGATAATTGTTCCTGAAATTACGATGCCCCTTCAGAAATGTCCCATAAAAATGACCTTGTTGATTTTAAACAACCTTCCAAAAGGAGGGTGCTCATCAATGAAGACTACAAATGTGTGTAGAACAATCCATCCATCAAGCACAATTCTTAATGTATAGTATTTCATCAAATTAAGGAACGAATGTTCACATATCAACTAACCTAACCTCCATGTCAGCTCATCAAGCCATGAACCAAGGAGACCATTAATCCATGGTAGAAGCATAAAAGCCAAGGTGAATATGTCCATAATAATCAATTGTCACCTTGAAGGGGGAAACAACCACCTCTGCAAGCCAAGAATGTGCCCTCATACATGCTAAGGATGAAGAAACCAAGAGAGCGCTCAACAAAAATGATACCCAATAGTGTTATGAAGGCTCCATTAAAAAAGGCATCTAAAGGCCACCATAAGATCCATGCAACCCATCCCGACGATAGAATAAAAGGGCCATTAGAGGAAAATTGGGGTCTAAAATGGGCCTCCTAAAGAAAATAATAAAGTAATAGTTGAAATGATAAAATAATATTTATGAATTTTGGAAGAAGAAATAATAAAACTACTTTTTTTGTTTGTATTTTCAACATATATCTGTGTGATTTTACTCAAATTTCGAGTGGGAACACTTTTTTGATGCATAATTGATTTCCACATCCAATAAGTGCTCCTGCTCAAAATTTGTGTAAAACCACATGGAGATGTGTTGAAAATACAAAGAAAAAAAGTAGTTTTTTTTATGACAAATATGCCAAGTTAACCATTATGGTTGACACTTTTTCTCAAAATTCTTTGAAATTCTATTGGTTGTCACTTTTTTTAATGAGGCCCATTTTGGTTGGCTCTTTTCTTACGAGACCCATTTTAGACCCCAAATTTCCTTTAATGGCTCAAAGAAAATCCATCCATTAAAACATCATCAAGCATGAATTAAATCCAATAGGGTTGAACATTCTATGGGATATGCTTCATACATCCTCCACAAGTGTGGTAAAATCTCAAAACACTAAAGCGCTCATAAAGAAAGTGACCCATATGTCATAAACAAGTCGTCCATGAGTGAAGAGCATCTCATAATCATATCCCATGGTTACTAGCATCCATCATATCACAACATGAAGCAAGACCCAACTTCAAGAACCTAAGATATCATCACAAAGACGAGTATCAAAATCACCACAAATGTGTCGACCCTATTGAAATTGTGATGAAACCACAAGTGGACATCCCTACAAAATGGAGGGTAACATATGGTTCCAACAATGGGAAATGTGCTCATCTCGGGAGTGCATGAAAACCCGAAAATTTCAAAATGTACATGATAGCAATGACCATTTCAATATATTAAAACCAAAAACCATGTGGTAGGACGGATGACTTCAACATCCCCAAACACCACATTTCCAATAGTTCATTTACATTTGATTTTTTGGGCTTTGTTGATGCACCTAGAGACATAGTGGTAGTGAGATTGGATCCCTGGACCTCGTGTCATGCGAGTACTAGTCTTGTCCTCAGTTGCTGATTCCCCTAGTAAAAAAAAATTAACTAATTATACAAAAAAATAAGTCGTTAACATAAACATATTAAAATTATAAAGAAAGAAAGGAGTAAATGTATATTATAATAAAATGCATATTAAAAAAATATCATATAGAAAAGAGAATATAATAAATTACAATTACAAATATATACCAATAGAATATTTAAAATAAAAATAAAAATAATAACGAAGTTAATTAGTAACTCATTTCTTTAAAAACCATTATATCATCCATCCTAAATGCTGATCTATCAAGCACGAGGGGCATCCAATTTCTTGAGGTGTTATTTTTTTTAATGACATTTTATGTTGTTTTACATTTTTGTTTTATGAGTAGATATAGTTTTTTTAATTATTTTTTATTCATTTTTCTTTTTTTTTTAATCTTATGAGCTGAGATTTTTTTTAGAATAGGTAGACTATTTCCTAAAAGAGGGCAGTTCTGACAATGATCCAACGTAGCTGTCCAACAGAAAATCTGAAAGTAAGGTACATAATGTTATTTTGTTCCTTGTAACATTACATATCTCCCCATATTGGGTTGTACGCACCTCGCTACTCTTCGTGCAACAAGTCTTTAATTATAAATTAAAATTTACATAAATATATAATTTAGTGCCTAATAAAAATTTAGTGTCGGCAACATGGTTAGTGGTGGAAATCTATTTTTTTTCAAAATTATGCTAACTATCACAAGGATTTTACTACAATTTGGGAGATGTAGAATGAAGAGGGTATGAAGGTGAAGGGATTTAAAGCCTTAGCTGAGCTGGGTACAAATTACTTTAAAGGCATTTATGAGGAACCAGTTGGCTCCACTTTTAGAGAGATTATGAAGACTTTAGTTTTCTTTCCTCGAACAATCCAAGAGGAGGATAATGAAAGGATTTGTCGTCCCATATTGATGGATGAACTGCTTTTGGTGTTAAACTCACTCAAAAAAGATAGGAGCCTATGTCTAGATGATTGGACTATAACATTTTTCCTTGATTCCTTTGAGTTGGTTGGTGATGACTTGTTCACGGTAGTGGACAAGGTCCGTAAGACTGGGAAAGTTTCGAGGAACAACAATTCTACCTTTTATTGTGTGCATTTTGAAGGGAGAAATTTTGGATCTTTTATTGATTTTTGACCCATTTTGCTTTGTAATTGTTTATAGAAAATTATTGGTTGTGCGACTAAAACCAACTCTCTAATGGTATCTCGATTGAGTAGTTTGGATTCCTTGAAGGAAGATGTATTCATGAAGTTGTTGGAACCACACATGAATGTTTGCATTCTATGAAGATGGCTTCAAACCCTGTGGTTGTCAAGCTATATCTCTCTAAGACATATGATTGGGCATCTTGGCTCTATCTTAGCTTTGGTTTGTTGCAAATTGGTTTTACTCTTTCTATTGTAAAGTGGGCTATGGCATGTGTGACATCGGTCTCTAATGTTCTATTAATCAATGGAGCAACTAGAGATTTTTTTAAATCGAAGCAAGGCCTAAAGCAAGGGTGTGTCCTCTCAACTTCTTTGTTTCTTTTAATAGCGAAAGAGCTTAGTAAGACATTAGTAGATACTTGTCAGAAAAGTATTATTAAAGGAATTCTTATTGTTAAATTAAGGGAATTTTGAGATCTAAAATAGATCTCAAAATGAAAATATACTATCAAAATCAAGTTCAAAAGAGTCAATCATATTGTAAATAATGATATCATACTTTATAATTGAGATGGTATTCCATAAATTAAAACTACTTATTTAATTTTAAATCGTAAATAAAACTCTTTATTTTTTAACATAGTATGATGTACTTCATAGTATTAAAATTCTTTAAAGTAATTCGGATATAATAAATACTCAAACATAAAATATGTTATGTTATTAGTAAAAAGTTTAAATTTAAATTCAAAATTTTCCCCACTTACATTTCTATATTAAATTAACACTTGTTTTCTATATTATGAATCGGGAATAAGCGTGTTTAAACTTGTTGATATAATATAAACTTGTTGGTGGGGTATAGTTAAGACGTCTCTTAAGTGAAAAAGTTGTTGGTTCTAATCTTGTGGATACTGAAAATTTAACCATGTTAAGGATTGGTGCGGTATAGGGATCCTTGGTTCGTGGTAACTTAGGCAATGACAAACTTACCTCAAAGGTGTATTTGGTTTCAATGGTTGGGTGAGGTTGTGGGAGAAGGATTTGATTTATGGAATTATAATCCATTGAATAGGAATTTACTATTTGGTTTGTTTGGCTCTCAAGGAACTAAGTTTTATTTGAGGAGAAGCTTATCGTTCTAGTTATGTGTGTCTTCAAGTGTGTTTTGTAGTTTTCAATCTTTTTTCTTTAGCCAATTTTACTTTAAAAGTAAGAAGAATTATTTCGAAACAGTATCGAGATATTCTTTGGATCTTTTTAGACGGAGTATTATCTTTCAATCATGACAAGGGAGGTATTGGAGGCATTCTTTATTTATCATCTTCTCACTCTATATATTTAGCAATAGGTTTGGGATCTTGCAAGAATAATAAGGCGGAGCTTATTGCTTTAAAACTTTCATTTTCTCTGGCAGTGCCAATAGGGGTCAATCAAGCCCAAGTACTTGACGATTCGAAGTTGGTGATCAACCGAATGATCTACAAATAAACCAAAAAAACCTCTTAAGAACATTTATTTGGCTCACATATATAAAGACATAATCAGATTGTTGAATAATTTTTCAGTTAATCTCCTTACGACAGATTTAAAGTGAAAGGAATAAGGACGTTAATCTCAAAGAAAGGTTTATCAATTAATGAGGAGATTTGGCAATGATGGGAAAAGAACGATGAGGCTGAGTTCGCTTGGAGACATTTTATGGGATTTCTGCACTAACTACACTTCATTTATCTTACTTTTCTCTTCCCATCTCTGGTGAAGATGTTTTTTTTTGAGTTTTTTTCTCTTAAATTCGCAGTTTTTTTTTATGGAAGAAGCTTATATCCTTCCTTCATAGTGTGAATATTATGAATCTAACATGTTATTATTTTAAGTTTCTATTATAAGTAGTTTGAAGCCCATGCTTCCTTTCGAGATTATATTTTTTTTTATCAATGTAATATATGGTTTACTTGTGATATAATAAACTATAATGTTTTTTCTTTAAAAAAAACAATTATGAGTATTGTTCTTACATTGATTTAAGAAAAATAACGTGACAATAATTATGATCAAGAATAAACTTGTTATAACTTTTAAAGCTTTCATGAACTTGGTAATAACAATTATGAGAATTAATAAATATTATAAGTTAAGTTTTAGTAATAAAAATTAATAAATATAATAAGTTAATTTTAAAAAATTAAATATAATAGCATTATTCTTGCATTGATCTAAAAGAATTAATGTGACAACAATTATGATTGAGAACCTGTTATAATTTTTAAACTTTCATGAACTTCGTAATAGCAATTATGAGAATTAATAAATTTTATAAGCTAAGTTTTCGTAATAAAATTTATGAGATATAATAAATGTTATAAGTTAATTTTAAAAAATCAAATATAATTATTATTATAAATAAAATTTAATTTTTTTAGTATTTTATTTATTTAAATTTAAAATATAATCAATATTATGAATTAAGTTTAAAATTTTTAATATTTAATTGAGAATAAAATTGTTATAACCTTTAAACTTAGAAAGCTAATTACAATTACACAATATAATAAGTATTATAAGTTAGTTTAACTTTCTTTTCTAAGATATAATAAATATTATGAATTAAATTTAAATTTTTAATTATTTACAATTACACAATATAATAAATATTATAAGTTTAGTTTAATTTTTTTAAGATATAATAAATATTATTAGTTAAGTTTAATTTTTTAATTTTTTCATAAATTTTAAATGAGAGTAGTTTAAATTTATAAATAAAAAATAAACTAAAATATAGTATTTATGGTATTTAATTTATTTAATATTTCTTTGTTTAAATTTAAACTTATAGTTAAATTAATTTATGAGTATTAGTTTAAAATTTATTTAATAAATATAAGTTAAGCTTAATTTTAATAGTATGTGTTCTATGAAACCGCGATCTAGGGGCATCTAAGTTGTCAAAATCACCCAGGGATCTCATCAAATTTGGGCCACACCAATTCTTTGTCCAGTTTTGAACCCTGGGTCGTCTAACAAATTGAGCCCCTCGAATACCAACTAGGCTAGTGAAACTTGACAACTTAAACTTACAATTCAAAATAAAAATATTTTAATTTATTTTATTATATGAGTATTTTACTTTAACACATTTATAAGTACTCCAACTTCTAGTGATATCAAAATGTTTTTTATTAATTTTATTTTTAAACAACCTTTCAATTTAACTTCACCATATCTTCATCACAAAATTAAAAAAACTCCTAATATTTTAGGAGTAAAAGAAACTAAGTCAATTTCTCTTTGTAAACGAGGTTTTGTTGTTTATTTTTTATTGATTCTTTGAACTAAAAGCTTTAATAGCTTTATATGAGATCATTGAGTTATATTAAAGGTAACATGGATGAGTAATAATGTTGAGAAGTTTGGTGATCTCTCCTTTTAACTTAAATGAAGCTTTGTGGAAAGTATGTGCCTTTTCAAGTGAATGACTTTAATAATGGCTTTAAGTACTTCGGTACTATGGGATTGGGTATGGTTAGTTGTTAAAGTTGAAAAGCATATTCTGCACTGATGCAATAAGTGGTTAAGTGGCTATCTACAATACATTGTCTTTTCTTGGTTAAGTAGATGCTAGAAGCCATTTGTATTTACAATGAGATTTTTGAGAAAATACAAAAAATATGTTTTATTTTATTATTATGAAAAGGAAGAAATGATTACAAAGGTTGTCATTGGATTGGATGGAGAAAGATTGCTAGTCCAAAAATTCATGGGGGTTGGGGTCTTAAGGATATCCACAAGTTTAGAAAGGCCTTGGCAACAGAATCACTTTAAAGACAATTTACAGAGGCAAATTCTGGTACAAAAGTACATTGCTCCAAGGTCCTTATTGGACTAGATTAGAATAGAACCGAAAACCTTGTCCATGGCTTGTTTGGTAATTGGTCCTCATTTAGCGTGGAAAGTTGGTATTTGAGACGATTTGCACTTTTTCGACGATGTTTGTCAGAATCAAGTGACACAATTTTCATTGTTCAAATTGCAATTTTAATTGCAAAAATGGATTCAGTGACCTTGATTACCTATGGGGTACCCAAATTATGCATTCCAACAATCTAAAATTGCAATATAAAAATAGAATATAATAAAAAAATAAAAATAGATTATTTTTTAAATAGATAATTATAATGTGTTTAATTATAAATAAAATTTATAAGTAAATGAAATAATTTTTTAATATAAATAGATTTTTATTATAAAAGGTTTGAAAATTATTATATAGTTTGATAAGGTGGTTGTAAGTATATATTTAGAAGAAAAACAAATGATATAAAGAAATGGTAAGGAATGATTTTTTTAACATATATTTTTAAATACAAAATAAAATTTTAAATTTTTTATTATCAATATATTTATAAAATAATAAAATTTAGAGATAAAAAAACATTTTTAAAAAATTTAGGAAGTAATGGTTGAAGTATATTTAATTAAGGAAAGGACACAGATTCAGAAGAATTGTAAGGTCTTGCAAGATATATAGATTTACCATATATCCTTTTGAAGATCTTGCAAGATCCGGGGTTGCAATAGAACCTAAATAACTATATAATAAAATTTAGAGATAAAAAAAACATTTTTAAGAAATTTAGGAAGTAATGGTTGAATTATGAAAATTGAAATTTTGAAAAAATAAATAAAACTACACTATTTTCTAATTTTTATATGTTGATTAATAATTTTAAATAAATTATTTTGAAAGTAATAAAAAAGTTAATTAGTTACATTGTGATACTTCTAGTCTATAAACCCCATTGCTTAATTTATATAAAACTTTCAAAATGGATGATTTTAAGAAAAAATTTATTTCTAAACTTTAAATTTCATATATATATATACCAAATTAAATGTTGTTTAAAAAAATTAAAATAATATATTATTTTAAAAAATAATTATAAACTCTTACATTAAATTTCTTAATTCATTTATGTAAAAACAACTCTTAATGTCAAACATAAGGATAAGAATTAAGTAAATAGAATGAAACCAATCACAAGTTGGCTATTTAAAATTTAATGTTATTAAATGTGTGCATTGGAGTTTATTTTATACTACACATCCAAAGGATCCAAAGGTTTCTCCTTTTGAGAAGCATTTGCATTTCAAGAGTATGCACATGGTGCCTAGGGTATTGCCTGTATTAGCATTTTGTTATATTATGGTACTAATGGTTTAGTAAATAAGATATTTTTAAACAAACAAAATTATAATTAACAAAGTAAAATGAGAAAACTATATCGTGTATATCCACAAAAAAATGTAATATATTTATTTCATTATTGGCTAAACATGTTAATCTAGAAAGGATTTTAGTAGATTTTGTACCTACAAACAAAGTCATAAATGTTTCCACAAAGACAATTGTAAATCCAGCCTTCAACAAACTAATTGGTCCATTGTTTTTCTGGCCAACAAAGTTTTTATTAATAATTTTTTTCTCAACATTTTTTTGTTGAAAACATAAAACTTCCATTAAATCTAACTTTTAGTCTGAAAAAACCTAACTTCCAATTAAACAAGTGAAAAACTATAAATATGCAACTATAATTGGGCTGAAAACCTCTAAATATGCAACTTTCAATAGCTTTCTCCAATTTCAAAATGGAGAACTTTATGAAATATTACACATGTATTTTCAGATCTCATAATGTTAGTTTTAACATAGAATCTTCTTTGAATGCATACATTTTTCTTTGTCTTTGGTTATGATTTGTAAATTTTAATTAATTTTCTATTTAAATGTATATATATTTTTTATTTTAATATCATAATGATTTAGCAAAATGAAATCTAATATTTTAAAAAAGCAAATTTTATGTTATAATAGTATTGGTCATTTTTATGTTATAATAGTATGGGTTGTCCTCTCTAAGAGAGTATTTTTAGATTTTTTTTAATTGAAAAGTAAGGAAAATAAGATATCCAAGATATTGGCCTAAACATGTTTATTTGATCTATATTTTACCCATTGATCCAATTCAAAAAAGCTATGTATTCATTTGTTATTAACAAAAAAGGGAAAAAACATGTTTATTTTATCCATTGGTACTATTCAAATTAAAAGTTAATCAAATTGTCATAGCATAAACTTTTTTACAAATAAAATTCAAATAGGAATAAATTGTTGTCAACTAACATGACTAATTATGGATTCTTGTATTTTTAAAATGCATGTTGTCAATCACTTACCAAACTGACGTATTAAATGTTAAGTTTAAAAAAAAATAATAGAAAGCCAACAAAATTCTTCACAAATTTTGTTTTTATCATAAAATTAAATTCTAAAGACAAAATTAAGTTTTGAGTATCATTTACTTTCTAAAAAAGCAATCAAAGTCATTCATATTTATACCATGGTTTCCACCCACATGCAAATTTTTTGGCATTGTTATGAATTATGAAATGTCATTACCCACTTATTTAAAAGAAAATAATTATATACATTCATATTGTTCATTTCTCTCAAGTTATATATATATATATATATATATATATATATATATANCTGCAGCTTAGAAATTTCCCAAAGGTCGAAGGTCGAGTGAGGAGCAAGCCATAATGGATCTCCCTTTTGAAATTTTCCATCTTTCATATATCATTTGGTTTATTGCACCATCCAACAAGACGAGTGATTCGTTGTGTCTCCCATGCTTGTGCGTTAGTTCATATTGTGGTGATGCAAGATGGAGGTGGATGAGGTGGACTATGAGAGTCCCTCCCTTGCGAAATCCATCTTCGCTACATATGATGAGATAAAGTGTCGTAGTATCTTTAAAGAAGCACTCGGAGATGAGGAGACATTTCACACGCAGGTAATTGACAATAGGAATGAGCCTCCTTTATCACCCCTGTCAAACAATGATGGTTCTGGTATGTCGAAAAATGTCCTTGAAGCCAAACCAAGTCATAGGAAAGGGGCTAGGTAAAAAAAGGAAACAACGGTTTTGGTGGTGGGAAGGGAGATTGGAACCAAAGAGGTACCAAACTACCTTTCTTTAACCCTAGTTGGGAGTGTTAGCACTCAGAATTGTACCCAGGTTATAGAAGGTAAATCCCAAGGTAACAACAGAACCACTTTAAGAAAGGAAGTTGTCTTCCTCCTTCCTAGAGAGGGATCTCTTATTGATTTTTAATAGGGCTAGATATAAAACTAAAACAAAATTAAGATTATGCCATGTGGTTGAAAAAAAAAAGCATGCATTAGGCTATGGAGTCACAAATATTCATGAATCACAGAACAGTTTGCAAGTGAAATTATACAAAATAGCAAGGTATTACTTAGTTATAGTCAAAAAGAGGTTTGTTTGGTGATAAAGAAGAAACAAGAACAATCCATCAATACATAGCACCAAACGATGAATTCTACATCAACTTTGGTAAGAAATATTGGTGAATACATGAAATAATAGCCAGAACATAACAATATGAATTCTAAACTATTACACATTCTTTCCAGATATGAAGAACACATAATGGAAATTTTAACAGGAAAGACATGCACATAGGAAAGGAAATAACAAACTGTAACTATGAAATATACATGAATCTTTGCAGCAACAGGCCAACATTCGGCTCTACAATTTTATTAACAATAGATCTCAAAATGCATAACACAAAATTTCACGGGTTCCAACCATGTCTTCCTCTATTGAGGGTATATTTATAGTATCATGGGCTCCCGAGGCCAACCTTGAAACATCGCCAAATTCAGTTACAGTATGGGAAACAAAATACTAACAAATGTTGATCTGGTAGTTTCACCATGATCACAAAACATATCAGGAAAGCATGTTGGAACGCGCATGGTAGATCAATTTGGGAAATATGGTAGCAGGGACTCAGGCCTGCTTGGTGAAAACAACTAGTTAGAGGATCTTCAAATATCTTGCAATAGTTTCATTCCTCCTTGCATCCTCAATCAGTGAAATAAACCTCAGTCGTAGTTCTTGATCTATGAGACATCTTAACCATCCAATTGATGCAGACTTTAGCCGATTCACAATCCACCAACTTGATAAACTTCTTTCTCCTTTCCATTGTGAAATCGATTCTGACCATAGATCACAAATATGCCAAGATCTCTGTTGTCCAATTTTGTCGGGCCTACCTAATTTCGGAGCCACCATCTTGATTAACTTCTTGCAAGTTCCCATCATGAAATCAACCTAGACCATAGATCAAATCTCCATCAAGATCTCTGTCATTCACACCTGATGGGTCTACCAAAATTCGTAGATTTTCAAAGTTCATTTCCCTGCGCTTGTTGTATCAGTGGAATTGTTCTCCGTCGTTGATCTTACTCTGCCATCAATCTTGACCATTGAAACATGCATCCCTTTAAAAAAATTCTACAAATATGGAAAGTTACTTTCTTCGTGCAAGTTCTAGCAGTGGAATCCATCTCCGTCGTGGATATTTATATGTAGTTGATCTGGGCCATTGAAAGCTGTGGGGCCTACCGAGTTCTGCATATTGGGAAGTCTACTTAACTTATGCACATGTTCCCCTTTTCTGCATCATCAATCTTAGACAAATACCTTCCCAACTGTTGATCTGAGGTTAAGATGCAGGCTGTGGAAAACGAAAGACGAAATTCTGACTTTTCATAGCCAAAACTTCATATTTCCACTTTCTACCTTTCCGCTCCCTTCTGGACCATTGATATTCGCGAAAAATATCTGGACCGTCGATTTGGCAGATCACGGAATGTAGAACTTCAAATTTTCACAACCAAATTCTAATGTTTTCTGCTTTCCTCTTTTTCCCTCTCCGCCTTTTTTCTTTCCGCACCGTTGATCTACACGAGAGATCTCTGAACCGTAGATCTTACGAATCACGAAAAGCATGACTTCAACGTTTCACAATAAAATATTTTGGCATTTTCACTTTCTGATCTCCTCCCTTTATTCTTTTCTGAGACATTGATCTTTGGCAGAAGCGCTTTGAGCCATCGAATCTCAGACTGCGAAAGACAAAAGTCGGGATTCCAAATTTCATAACCATTTTTTTTCCTTTTAGGCTTACGCCCTTTTTGTTGGACCGTTGATCTATAGCGAAAAATCCCTCGACTATGGATCCTTAAACTGCGGAAAGCGGAAGTCGGGTTTTATCACTTTTTACAATCAAAACTTGCTTTTTCCGCCTTTTTGCTCTCGATTTTTCCTTGGAGAAAATGATTTACGACCTTTTATATTCTCCACTGCGCATCCAGGATGTGCATTCCCTGCAGGGCCTTATTAACATCCTTTAAATCCTTATGATATGAAAAAATTCAGGCCTTATCCTTTCTTTCACTGATATGATTCCTCACCAAACACTTAGCCCAAAAATAGTGCTAACAACTAGCTCCAACTAGGGATGCTATCCTCCATGCGAGATAGCAAAAGAACCCCGTAGACCAGGTGCCAAATCCATTGGGTTGTTCCCAACATTTCAGACCTCAAACTTCTTATTTTTTGTTTTTTCTGTAAGTAAAAATAAAGAAAAATAGAAACATGGCTATCCCTCTAGATCTTAGGGAATTCTCTTCAGGCTTCAAATCCTTTGGCTCGCCATTTGTACTGTTTGGAAAGTAAAGAAATATATACAACTATGATAAAAGAAATACCTCCTCCCTCGGGACAAGCAATGTTTGAGAAACCTTCCATTGACTGGACCTCCTTTCAGCTGAGACCCATCTTGATGCTTAGAATGAATGCATTCTCACCTCTGTATATTGCAATGATATAAGGACCTACTCACATGTGATCAAACTTCCCATGTTTATCTTCCCTAGGAGCATCCCACTTCAAAACCAAATCATCAATCTAGAATTTTTCTTCCTTTACCTTCCTATCAAAAGTGTTCTTCATCTTTTCATGATGTATTTGCACCTTACCATAGGCTTTGTCCCTCAACTCATTCAATTCTATGATGTGATTTATTCTTCTTTGCATATGATTTGGTTCATCCTGTTGTTCCTACAATAAATTCATGACTGGCACTCCCAAAGATGCTGAAAAAACCACCTTAGCTCCATATATTAATTGGAATGGTGACATTCCAATTTCCCTTTTTGTGTCAATTCTGTCATCCCACAAAGCATATTTTAGCTTTGTATGCTAAGCCCTTTTGTTATCTCCAACATTTTTTTCTATTATCCTCACCAGACTTTTGTTAGAGGATTCTGCTAGCCCATTACCTTATGGATAGTAAGCAATGGGATGATTGAGACTGATATGATACTTGTGACAAAAACTTATCATCTTTTTAGATTTAAAAGTAGTTGCATTGTCTGTCATAATCTTTCTGGGACAACCAAACCTAGCCAAAATATTTTCTTCAATAAAACCCATAATCACTGCATCAATAGCCCTCCTGGTAGGTATTGCTTCAATCCACTTCATAAAATAATTTGTTGTTGTTAGGATCCATCTATGTTTCCTTGGAGAATTTGGATTTATTTCCCCAATAAAATCCAGTCCCCATTGTTGAAAAGGTGCCTCTACTGATACTGGATTGAGAGGGAGTGGAACCAATTTTCTCTTACTATCAAAGATCTGGCATTGGTGACATGCAGTGGTATCTATGTAAACATCTGAAAACATTGAGGGCCAATAAAAACCATCTCTCAAAATTTTATTAGATGTCACCTTCCATGAGTGATGTGGGCCCACAATCCCCTTTGTGAAATTCCTTCATAGTTTGTTGAGCTTCATTCTCCAAAAGGCAATTGAGTAAAACACCACCAAGATCTTTCCAATAAAGGTATTTGATTCAAAATACAAAACTTGGCAGATTTCAACTTCACTGACCTTTCTCTTGTTTTTCTTAACCCTGCATGAGCCTGTAAATTTTGCAACACATACACAATATCAAAATAGCATGGAGACATAGAGAAATATGGAATTACGTGCATCCCTGTATCAAGCTAATTTGAATGACTGGTCCAAAAATTGAGCTGCAAGGATTCACAATTGGACTTTGTCAAAATATTTGCAAGTCCTTGTCCTTTAATCAGCTTGGTTGGATTAATTTCAATGTCATACTCCAATAACAAAGCAAATCCATTTTGCTATTTTTCCCTTTGGGTCTAGCTGTGTGAGAATGTTCTTGACCATATTAATATGAACATAAGCAATGATGTATGAATGAAGAACATAAAATTTAAAGTATTTCAAATATTTAACTAGAGCATATGCTTGTTTTTCCATAATGTCATATTTCAACTCTCCATCTCTTAACACTTTACTAAAGAAGGCTATAGGTTTTTCAGCATTCTGATTGTTTTTTGTAACAATACTCCAGCAATAGTATGATCAGAAGCATAAGTAAAGATTAGGAAATCTTTGCTAAAATATGGACTTACCAGAACTGGGGCTTCTGTGAAAGCCTATTTAATATCTCTGAAGATCTCCTTGCATCTACTGTCCACTTTATCTCATGGTCCTTTTTCAACATATTAGTGATATTCATTAATATCTCAACAAAACTGGGAATAAACCTTCTCAAAAAAATTACCTATCCAATGAATTATTGCACTTCCTTTTTACTTCTTGGCTCCTCAACCTTCAAGATTGCATCGGTTCTATCTGGATCAATCTTTATACCATCCTTTCAAATAATGTGCCCTGGCAATTTTCCTTCCTCCAATGCAAAATTTATTTTCTGGGGTTTAATGATATTCCATATTTTTTACATTTCAGAAACAATTTCTCCAAATGTTTAATATGCTCCTTGTCAGATCTTGAGTACATAGTGATATCATCCATGTAGACAACCTCAAATTTATCATTTTCCTCTACAAAAGCAATGTCCATGGTGCACTGGAAAGTGGCCCTTGCATTCATTAAACCAAAAGGCATTTTGGCATACATAAATGTACCCCATGGTGTAGTAAAGGCAGTCTTTTCTTGATCCTTAGGAAACACTTTGATCTGATTGTATCATGAGAAACCATCCATAGTTGAAATCCTTTCAGATCCCACCACTTTCTGCAAAATATGTTCCATTTTTGGCAAAGGGTAATTATCCTTCAAAAAGACTTTGTTAAGATTTCCGAAATCTATGCAAATCCTGATTTCACCTTTCTTTTTTCTAACATGCACCAAATTTGCAACCCATTTGGAAAATATCAGAGTCACGATAATCTTGGCATTGAATAATTTTTTAATTTCTTTCTCAATAACAGGCAGCGGCATTGGATTAACTCTTCTCAATTTTTGTCTGAAAGGTTTCTCACCAGGTTTTATTGGGATTGTATGTTGTATGATAGAAGTATAATACTCTTTAAGGTCTTCATAACTCCAGGAAGAGACATCAATGTATCTTTTCATCAAATTTACATAGTCTTCTTTTTCTTCGACAGGCAAGTTTTTTGACAGTTTTATGATCCATGGATTTTCTTCAGTCCCTATAATTTTGTCTTCAACAACATCATCAACAGGCTTCACTTTTGGATCTCTAGCAACATCATTTTGATGAAAAAGATTCTCTAAAGTGATAAGGCCTATGGGGATATGATTACTCTTCAACTGAACTATATCCTTTCCCCCTAATGAGTTTTTAAACTTTCTGTTTTCAGCGATTTCTTCTTCACTCTCTTCGTGATCTTGGAAATTTTCAAAATTATCATTTTCACTATCTATCTAAGTATTTGAAAATTCACTAGATAGCTCTAAAAGTATTTTATTTGCATATCATCTTCAAATACTTTCCAGTATTTGGAATTATTTGGTATGGAAGGTATGTTCACAATATCAACTTTATACTTTTTCTGACCCATAGTGGGAGTTTTAGAATTACCAGCTGCAACAACCAAAGAATCAGGGACCATGTTTTCATACCTGGGAATCACTCTAATTTTATGCTCTGTAAAATAGTTACCAAACATATCCCATACCGCATTCCTATAAGCCCTCATTCTGGGATGTTTGGTCTAATAACTGTCATTCACCTAGTTTATTACAAACTCTGAATCTCCCATGACTTGTACCCTCTTTGCTCCCATATTCTTTAATACATTTAGTCCTAGTAATAAAGCTTCATACTCTACCACATTATTGGTACATTCAAAAGTTAACTTATATGACAGAGCCTTAAAATCCCTGATAGGAGAAATAATATATACACCAGCACCAACTTTAGCCACATATCCATCAAAATACATGGTCCAGAGACCCTCTTCTTTCTGTTTCTTTTCCAAATCCTCTTGTCTCTTTGAAATCTCTTCCTCCTCCTTAACTTCAATGGTTGTAAGAATTTCAGAATCATGGGGAAGATCATCATTGAAGAAAATGGAAGATCCCAAGTCAATATCAACAACATAGATAGCATAATTATCTGTTTTTTCTTGCTTGCTAACTACATAAGGTGATATTTTCTCACTATATAACCTTTTATTCCCACCAACCATAGGAATGGTAGCATAAGACATATCCATTTGCAAACTTCATTTCAATTTAGAAGTCCAAGACCTGGACAACAATACACCAAATTTAGAAGGAATGTTTGCTACAACAACATCCATTACCACAGTCTTAGATGGCATTTTTGTCAAAGTTACCACCATATCCTTAATCAATCCAAGACATTTCACCTTCCTAGAATCAAAGGAATACAAATCTTTATAGGGTCTAGTAACTTCCAGTCCCAAACTTTCTACCACTCCCTTGGGCATTAAATTATGAGATGCACCAGAATCTAACATAGCATTGTGCAAAGTCATATCATGTACATTTAAACTTAGGTAGAAAAGGGGAACTTCGTAATCATCCACATTTTCAATTTTTGACCCAAGGATAATGGTAGGAGCATCATCTGTCATCTCTAGGATATCTGGTTGAAATTATCCTTGACTCCTAACCATATCTGTTATTTTATCTCTGTATTCCATGTTTCTTAAAAAATCATTGAAAGGAATTGAAATTTTCAATTTTGAGATCTCTGTCTGCAAATTAAAAGTTGAAACAAATTTCTCGACATCCACCAGTGTTGGTTGTTTAACTTCTTTTGTTTTTTCTATTTTTTTTCTGATTCTTATACACAATGGGTTCTTTTTGTTTTTCATTTCTCTTTGTTGTATTCGGTTGGCTACTAGAAGGTTGATTTTGATTGAACCTTCCTTTATTTACAGTAACATCTCTATTTCTCGATTTGATCTTTCTTTGGACATCATCTATAGCATGCAAATGTCCTCTTTGGTATTGTTCTGAATCTGCCTCAAAATCATTATTGTCATCCTCCTGAGAAAACATACTATGTTATTCCTCTGTGAGGTATATTTCAGAATCCAAGTCACCAAAATGGTGAATTTGATCTTTAATAGATTTAACCTCATCTTCATCTACAACATATTTTTTAGGAAAAGGTGGTCATATTTGCTGATCATCTGGATTTCTAGGATTCCTCATATCTCTCTATCTAATTTGTAAAGGCATGTTTTCTTCTCTAGATTTCCATTTTTCTGTTTCTACTCCCTGCTTTATTTTTCCACTTGCCATCATATTAGTTTCCACTTCTAAAGAATCTTGAAACATAATAGGAAGACTTACTTATTTTCTCTCTCTCAATAATAATGCAAAGTCACAGTCAAAGGCGTCAACATAATGGAGTTTTGCAGCGCCTACAAGGGGTTTAATATCAACAGGAATAGAGTTATACACCCTTGTAAATCAACTTGAAAACTCATGAAAAGATTCAAAATATCATTTCTTAAGATTATTATATTGAGAAAGCACCTGCAAAGGACTTTTCTTATCATCCCATCTTTCTAAGAATGAAGTTTGGAAAGCTTCAAATGTGGCAATGGACCTAACAGGTAAATCTCTAAACCATTTCTTTTCCTCTCCCTACAAACTTAGTGCAAACGACCTCATCTTAACATCATCATCATCAACCAGCTCCAAGTCCGCAAAATCCAAATTCAGTTACAACATGGGAAACAAAATCCTAACAAATGTTGATATGCTAGATTTGCCATGATCACAAAACAAATCAAGAAAGCATGCTGGAACGCAAATTGTAGATCAATTTTGGAAATTTGACAGCACGGACTCAGGCCTGCTTGGTAAAAACAATTGGTTAGAGGACCTGTTGCTGCCGCAACGGTTCCCCCCAAATTTATTTAAATTCTGGGCCCCTCCTCATCATTTTTGCTTGGTGGGATCGTTAAATGCTTGAGCCTCTCGGGCATATCTTCTTTTCGTTTTACTTTGAAGATTCGATGTCAGCAGGTTTATTTATGCCATGTTCAATTTCGGTTAAGTCGTGGATTTCTGGCCGTGAAGAAGTAAAATTTTGTTCTTCAGGGCAGCCTTTGCAAAGAAAACGACTTTGGTTGTTAAAGCTATTCAAATCCTTGAGTTTTCCTGTAATCGGGCCTCTTTTTGCTGTTGAATCGGAAGCTGCAAAGTCTTAGCCTCTCCGCCGTTGTGGCTCCAAGACCTTTTCTCCGTCCGAAGTCTGTACCCATCCGACGCCCGTTTCATTTTAGCCTTCAATCGCCTATCCGTAACCTCTACTCATCCGCCGTTGCGGCTAGGAGATCTTTTTCACTCCCGATCTGAGTGTCTTCCGACATTCAACTAAGTTTTCCCATCCGCTCCGCGTATCCTCTAACCCTTCTCCTCCGCCGTTGCGGCTCCTAGAGTCTTCTGGTTTCCGAAACTAAAAACCGTCCGACGTCCAATTTATGGCATATCCCGCCCGCGTTTCGATTGGCTGCAACTTAAGCCTCACCCGACGTTGCGGCTGGCAGATCATCCTGGCCCCCGAGCTCACTTCCTTCTGACTGTCGACTTGAATTTTTCCCGCCGGTGACCATAGGATATTTTTCCAGGCCCGTATGTGGTGCACCCGGCCATTTCCTTGTAAGATGGTGGTTAATTGATAATATTTGTTGTCGAACCATGCTCATGAATTGACTGCAGGCAGTTTCAAGGAGACCGGTCAATCCACCACGATAAGAAGAAAGACTAACCCGTTTGGCGAAGGTATGACTGAAATGAGGCGAATGGAGAATGAAGTCCGGAGCTGTAAAGGCATGATCCCAGAAACAGATCAGTTACCAAGTGTTTCATGATCACATACTGACAAAAGATCGGAATATGAAGCGTTGAAGAAACTGAAAGACCACGCGTCTGGGGAGGAAAACAAAGCACTTAGTAGTTGTAGTTTAAATATTTGAAAGTGGGAAGAAGAAAGGGCTTTTTCTCCCCTGGAAAATTTTGTAAATGTTTGCTTGTAAGAGGAACTACTTCGTTTTGCAAAGGAAACTGCATTTTTTACCTGTTGGAGAGAGTAGAATGGAATGTATCAATACGACTCAATGAATAATGTTGGAGAGGAACTATTTCATTTTCAGCGGTGTTTCATTTGTTGTGAGAATGTTTAATTTCCTGAATCTATGTTCTTGTTGAACGTTCTTCGGTATCTTTTTTTGATATTTTCCACTGTGAGCAATTATTGTTGTTATAAAATGATCAGCTATCTGGTTATTTAAGTATCTGTGAGTGTTCATGTGTCTTGAAAGGAATATCAGCTATCTGTGATTCTTCATAATGCATGTGCAAGATGTATTGCTCACCCATAATGATAACCTTGCTCCCTAGGGATAGATTAGATAGTTAGTTTATTTCTTATTGTATCTGATTTGGTTGCTTGCAAGCATAAGACGAGAGGTAAGAACCTGCGCAGCACATTGTGACCGCTCCCTGCATCTTGATCGCTCTGCATTTAGTTAGGCACTTGCATCTCATTTCTTAAAGTCAAAATACAAAAAACTCGATGGGCCGGGCCGTAACCGGTAAAGCCTTTGTTTTGTTTCTTGACCTACGGTAGCCGGACCGCAAACCGGATGGATTCCCTATTCCAAACAGTCAACGGGCTAGTTGGGAACGTTGATTGGGGAGAATCCCTTACTGTTTCCGCCTACGAATTTCTAGGCCTCAACAGTTTTGGCGCTAGAAGGAGGGCCGCCAGTGCATGGCTGGCCAAGGAAACCCATTTTACCGAGATTATTCCGCTAGTTACAGTTCTGAAAGTAGTGGACCGCGCAATCCAATTCCGGAAGAAGAAAAAAGAGAACATCTATATGCTGTTGGTAACGAAGTAGTTAACGACCTAAGAAGACACACTCGGGCATACGTAAAGAAGCTTGGAGGGTTGCCAATTATCCCTGACTTGCCTAGAAGAGAGTACAAGAAGAAAAACCGTCCTCTAGCAGAAGATTCATTGTTGGTTGGAGACTGGGAAGAACTTGTAGAGACTGCTTTGCAAGAAGTTGAGCTACCTTTGAATCAAGAAGGCCCAGAAACCCCTCACATTTCTCCTGTTCACACCCCTGTTGGTTCACCTCCTCACTCTCCACCTCAACTCATGGCTGGTGTTAACGCCAACCAACCTCCTCCCAATCCACCTAATCCACCACCTGCATGGAAATCCAGGTCACCCCTAAACCTGACTCCCCCTTTACATGACCTACCTCAAGCCTTTGAGAAGTTACTGCCTAAATTTGACCCCAATGAGAAGATCCTAGTGGACGATCACCTACAAAGTTTCTACTTGGAAATAGAAGGTCTGAGGGCTGGGGAACATGAGGATGTAGTGTGCATACTTTTCCTGCATACCCTCAAAGGAGCTGCTGCATCTTGGTACTTTGGGTTTCCTGCTAATTCTATCCCGGATTGGGATACTTTCGAGAGAATTTTTAGAAGTAAGTATGCAGTTCAAAAGACTCACGCGGCCCTTATGAAAGGACTATGTGCACTGAATAAAGAGAAAAAGGAAAAAGTGCACAGTTTCACACAAAGGTTCGTAGCATATCTTAAGAACTTTTCTGAAACAGATAAGCCTTCAGACAAAGTACTAATTGAGTACTATACTTCAGCTTTGGGTCCTGATCTGGCCATGTTTGCGAAAGGTAGGGCCAAGCCTACTCTGACTGAAACCTATGAAGAAGCAGAAGTGGTGGAGGCTGAGAGAGAGAGTATTGAAGATTACCCCGAACAATCAGGAGAGAAAGGTGCGGGAAGAAAAACCTTATTGTTCACAAAGCCTAAGGAAGAAAAGTCAGCAGATTACGAAAGTATGGCTAAAATGATGCAAAAGCTATCTAATAAGATCATAGACTTAGAAAAAGAAAAAGAAGCACAGAAGTTCTTCAGGCCATATTATAAGAAAAGAGAGGACAACAATCAGCCCCAACCTCCTTCTCAGAAGACTGCATCCATGAATCTGACAGAGATAGGGATGGAAAATTTCTGTACCTTTCACCAACAACCTCATTCCGAAAAGAACTGTCCGCAATGGATAAATTCAATGACATTAGTCATGAATCAGATGTTGGATTCAAGGTTAACAGAGGAAGATGGTGATGAAAAGAAAGAAAGTGCTGCTTCCACTTCTACAAAAGGACAGGAGGAGGAGACCATGGCATTATGGAATTCGGTCTCCTTACTTGATGCAGAGGAGGAAGATTCTCAGAGACACAAGAATGTCAGGGAAGCTAATGTGACAACTAGAAGCCAAGAGACAGTTAGTGATGACAGTCTTTTACTCCCAAAGATCAGAAGGCTGCAAAGAAACATCAAGAAGAAATTTCAATATAAATCCTTGGCTGATAAGGTTCCGGAATTCACTATTACCAGTCAAGATCCCAAGCAGAACAGAATATCGACCAAGCCAAACGAAGAGAAAGTGAGTTCTGACAAATCTCAGTCCATTAAACAACAAATTGAATATGACATTGTCGAAGATTTAAAGAAGATAAAGGCAAATATCCCGCTGTTTGAGATGTGCAAAGTACCTCAGCAGAAAGAAAAGTTGTTGAAGGCACTTGAAACGTTAGAAGAGAAGCTGCCCACTCAAAATCAGCCTCGGGATGAAGAAGAAATTGGAGAAGCTAGCACTGGAGGTAAGGCTAAAACAAAACACCCACCTTTCCTCCTGACATTTGAGATTTTTAATCATAACGTGCACAATCGTCTAGTGGACTCAGGGGCGTCAATTAATGTCATGCCCATATCAGTGTGTAAGAAAATAAATGGGCAGCCTAGGCCAACTACGTTGAGGGTGGTGCAATTGGATAGGACAGACGTCAAGGTAGTTGGTGAGATGGAAGATGTCCTAATCCGCCTGGCATCTGATGATAGAGTATGCCAAGTTATTAACATCGTGGTGGCTGATATACCAGACGCTTATGGCCTGGTCCTGAGCAGGGATTGGTCAGCTAAGTTAAATGGATATTTCGCCTCAGATTGGTCACATCTTTGGTTGCCGTACAAAGGGAGTCCCAATCAGATTAAGGTTTTGAGAGAACCTCACATGAAGTACAATGTTACTCAATTGGATGAAAAAAATATACCAGTCGAATCTGTATTGGGAAACTATTTTCTTGAATTGGAACCAGGGAATTATCAAACGGAAGAGGCCAGCGACACATCTGACACCCAGCCTGATCTCCTTCGTTTTTCTCGGGCTGGTGAGATTGACTGTAAAATAGTAGATTTAGCAGTAGGAGTAGATTCATTTTCAGTAGATAATTTTGTTTAGACTTTATTTTTTGACGGCTCGAAAACATTAGAAGGGTCAGGGGTCGGCTGCGTCCTTATTGATCCACAAAAAAATAAACACTTCCTATCCTGTAGATTAAAGTTTGAGTGTACTAACAATACGACTGAGTATGAAGTACTGTTGCAGGGACTCAAGAAAGCAATTGAGCTACAGGTTAGTAATTTAAAAGTTTTTGGGGACTCGGAAATAGTTGTGAAGCAAATAAGAAATCAAATACATTGTGTTTCCCCTCATTTGAAAGCTTACCAAAAAAAGGTATGGGAGTTTCTTAAATGTTTTCATGCGTTTAACATTATTTCAATCCCAAGAATAAAAAATGCAGCTGCTGATCTTCTAGCTACATCAGCCGCCAGGTTGGTTCCCACTAATAACAAATGCTCTATTGAATTACTTTTCAAGCCATCAGTACCCGACATGATCACCAACTTGCGAGTATTTGACGATGATCAGCAAATAATCGAGTGCTTGACAAATGACGAGACCTTTAAAAGGGCCATTATCGACGATGAAGAACATCAGGCTGAAATGAAATGTGACAATTTCATTCCCAAAGGGGTCAGAACATTAGAGAAGATGTTTGACTTGAACGAAAATTTTAGAAGACCCGCTAATGTGAAGACGCATAGCTCGACTCTACAGTTCGAGCTAATAAACTTAGGGACTGAAATGGATCCCAAGTTCGTGAACCTCGGCAAATGCTGTTCACCAGCGGAAAGAGACAAGTTCCTCAGTCTGTTTAAGCAGTACAAAGATGTCTTTGCCTGGACTTACGTAGATTTGAAGACCTACGACACCAGCATTATTAATCATATCATCCCTATTAAAGCAGGTGTCAAGCCATATCAGCAGCCGTTAAGGAAGATGCACCCCAAGTTGGAGCCACTGATTCAAAGCGAGGTGAAAAAATTGCTGGACGCTGGGATTATTTTTAAAGTCCGGCATTCAGAGTGGGTGTCAAATTTGGTGCCGGTCAGAAAAAAGTCGGGAGAAATCAGACTGTGCGTGGACTTCAGAAACTTAAAGCGCGCCTTAGACAAAGACAACTATCCGGTGCCTCCCATGGAGCAATTGCTACAGATGGTTGCTGGTTCTGAATTGTTCTCATTGTTAGACGGATTCTCTGGCTACAACCAAGTGTTAGTGCCCGAGGAAGATAGAATGAAGACAACGTTCAGAACTAAATGGGGAACTTTCGCATATAGAAGAATGCCTTTTGGACTGATTAATGCTGGTGCGACATTTCAGAGAGCTATGGACATAGATTTCCGTGGACTGATTGGACGAAGTGTGGTGGTCTACCTTGATGATATCACAATATTTTCAAAGAAAAGAGGGGAGCACACGTTCCACCTAAAGAAAATTTTCTAGCACTGTCGGAAGTATGGCATTTCCCTCAATCCTAAGAAGTGCGTATTCGCGGTCACAGAAGGCAAATTACTGGGGCATATAGTTTCAAAGAGAGGTATATCTATAGACCCAGAAATAATTAAGGCCATTAAACAAATCCCCATGCCCCATAATAAAAAAGGAATGCAATCCTTCATGGGGACAATAAACTTCGTGTGTAGGTTTGTGCCTGACTTTGCCCAGACTGTTAAACCATTGCAACAGATGGTCAAGCAAAATGCACAATTTAAGTGGAATGAAACTGAAAAGAACGCTTTCAGTAAAATCAAGACTGCTGTCGCACATGCGCCCTCTCTGAAAATTCCAGATTTTGATAAGGACTTTATTATGTATACATTTGCGTCCGATGATTCATTGGCAGCTGTGCTTACGCAAAAGGAGGATGGGGGTGTTGAATTCCCAATATCTTTCATGAGCACTGGGTTACAAGGGGCTGAATTAAAATACCCAGCTATTGATAAGTAAGCATACGCAGTGTTTAAGGCAGTGAAGCAATTCGGGCCTTATATATTGAAAAATCGGACCAAGGTAATAGTCCCTTACCCAGCTGTAAGATCCCTTCTCATTCAAAAAGAATTAGGAGAAAGAAGGGGCAACTGGGTAACAACCCTTCAAGAATACGATCTTGAATTCAAGCCAGCCACTATAGTGAAAGGTCAAGGTTTATGCAAATTGATGACTGGGAGTACAAACAACGAAGAACAATCATGGAAAGATGAAGTAGAATTGCACGTAATGGATGTATACCCTCTGTTTACAGCTCCTGAGTCCTGGTATAGGGACCTTGTGCATTACTTACAGTCGGGGCTGTTACCAGAACATTGGAATTCCAAACAAAGAAGAGCTCTGCGTCTCAAATCAGCCTCCTATCATCTTGTCGAAGGAGTGTTATTCAGGAAGAATTATGACAAGGTTCTCCTCAGATGTTTAGAAAAGGAAGATGCAAAGAGAGTAATGGCAGAATTACATGACGGTCCGACTGGAGGACATTATTCAGGCGACACTACAGCCCACAAAATCCTTAGAGCCGGTTACTATTGGCCTATGCTTTTCAAGGATGCACATGCGCACGTTAGAAAATGTGATACCTGCCAAAGATGTGGTGGAAGACGACCTAGAGCAGCGGCACCTCTAAAGCCTGTGACGGTCACGGAGCCTTTCGAACAGTGGGGATTGGACATCATTGGAGAAATAAAGCCAAATTCTTCATTGCTGCACAAGTACATTCTTACTGCGACTGATTATTTCACTCGATGGGTTGAAGCTATCCCATTGCGCAAGATAAACGAAGACGAAGTCATCAGCTTCCTACAAGATCATATCATGACCAGGTTTGGGGTTCCAATTTCATTAGTTTTTGATAATGCTAAATACTTTTCATCAATTAAATTAACTACATTTTCTCATGACAAAGGAATAAAATTACATTATTCTGCTAACTACTATCCGCAAGGGAATGGCCTGGCTGAATCCTCCAATAAAAACCTCATTAGAATCCTGAAGAAGACCGTAATAGAAAACCAGCGAAGTTGGCATTCAGCCTTACCCAATGCCTTGTGGGCTGACAGAGACACCCCTAAGTCTTCAATAGGAGTGTCACCCTATACCCTTGTGTATGGTAAGGAAGCTATTTTGCCTCCCAATCTCATGCTACCAGCCTCCATACTAGCCCAAGAGTCTAGGGGGTCGGATGATGAAGTTCTACAAATAAGAATATATAATCTCCTGAAAGCAGAAGAGGCCAGATCCAAGGCTAAAGAACGTTTTAAACAACAGCAAGAGTCAGTTAAGAGATGGTTTGACAAGCATAAAGCTGGGACAAAAGACTTTGAAGTGGGAGACTTAGTCCTCAAATGGGACCACCCCCATGATGAGAAAGGAAAACATACCAAATTCCAACAGTTATGGGTAGGCCCTTTTCAGATCGTAGCCAAACTTGGCCCTGCTACTTATAAACTGCAGGATTTACAGGGATGGGAGGAGAACTTGCCAGTCAATGGTTTGGTTCTCAAGCCTTACTTTTCTTGAGTTTCTTTATTTTTTCTGCCTTGTATATAAATAAGATGTGTGGTTGTTTTCGAGTCATGCTTTCATTTTATTTAATTTTAAGTTTTTGATTTTCAATAAGGGGAATGAACTTACGGTCGTCTGGAGGATATTAAGGTCTTTCGGGAATATCAAATACATTGAGTGTCAGCTTGTGTATTGCTAAAATATTTCTTCCAGCCTAACAGTTTTCTTGAATAAAATGTTGTGTGCATTGAAGTCTTGCTTAACCCCTTTGAATTAAACTAGATTCGAAGAGTCTGGAGCACTATGTCAGGGCTCCATCCACGTCATATTTAAAATGTTCTAAGGAGCGACAGTAAAGGACCCATGGGCAGACGCAAGGTGAACAGTGTATTAAATATAAATGATCCCATGCCAAGAAACGAATGCCAAAAGGCAAGTAAAGAGTCAAAACTTCTATAAAAGCATCATAAATCAAAGCAAGT
Organism: Pseudotsuga menziesii; assembly: GCA_001517045.1. Classification (NCBI taxonomy): domain Eukaryota; kingdom Viridiplantae; phylum Streptophyta; class Pinopsida; order Pinales; family Pinaceae; genus Pseudotsuga; species Pseudotsuga menziesii. The sequence continues at coordinate 357,297 of LPNX010376858.1, forward strand.
GCTGAATCATAAATACTAAATTGCCAAAAGATCCTCTCCGTCCGTGAGTTGAAACTTAAAGTACACCACTCACACAAAAGGGCACTATGGGATAGAGGATCCCGAATTAAAATTTAGTAAGAAAGGCATACAGAAGGACTCAGATGAAAGGGACTGTTAGCCCCTGTATTGAACAAAAGCAATATAAGATCATGGGGGGGGGATAAGATTGTGCTGTTTAAATACTTTGGTTTAAAGATATGATACAAAGGTGACGTGATGGTCTAAAGGAGCAGCCAAGTTAACAAAAATCCTAGGCTGTGATCGAAAGAAGGAGCCAATCCATGGCTAATACTCCCTCCACCTTTCAAAATATGCGAGGAAGATAGCAGAAGTTCAGGCCTTTAGCCGCCTGCACAAATCAAGGGTTACAAATTGATTCGGGGATGATCTGTGGTTCATAACCAATCTGCCGGGAGAAAGTGCAAGTTAGTTAAAGAAATGGGAGTTGGCGGAATCACATATATTCCTCTCGATCCGACGACCGAGGATTAAAGACAACGTGGATCGAGGGCTATTTTGGTTTCCGGGAGATGAACATGCACGCGGGATAACCTTTGAGCCACCCGGTGGAACTCATTATATGCTGCCCGATCCAACGGTTGGAGATCGGAAGGTAATAGATCAATGGCTAATAATGATCCCGGAGGTCGAACTAGCACAGCAGATAATCCCGGAGTGCCCAGCGAAATTGGGTACGCGACTGAAGATCCGACGGTGCGTAGCTGAAGGGACATCGCATCAACGGCTGGGAGCAATTCCGCTAATTAAAGTTGCTCGACGGATAAAGCGAAGGAGCCCAGCGGAATTGGATGGGCGCCACATGATCCAACGGATCGCCTGTAAAGGAAGATCAGATCGACGGCTATAGATGTTTCCGGGACCTAGAGTTGCACGGTAGATAAAGTCAGACGGCTCGGCGGAAAAGCACACGTGGTGTACGATCCGAAGGCCAGGAATTTGCACAGAAGAGATCAACGGTCGGAAATGAACCTGGAGGAGAAAGATGCACGGCTGTTAGAGATAAGTAGCGGTTGCGGAAATAAATGCTTCCCACGTGTCTAATCGGGGGTGTCCTATAAAGGCAAAATTGACCTCTCCAGCGATTATTTTATTACTTGGGACCCGGCGAAAAGGACCTGTCGATTTGGGCGCTTCCAGTTGTCAGCACCAGGCGCATTCCGAACACACGCCTCCACAATGAGCCAGGTAGGACCTTAATCCTGTAATTCCTTCACTCAATTATCATTATAAATTAAGAAATGGATCAACAGGGCGAAGCCTCTGTGTCTGGTCGGGTCCCGGATGAAAGAGAAGAATTCTTGGTAGATAGACACAGGGGTGTCTGCGATCCTTTCTTGTCTACAAGAAGTGTGTCAGGTAGCAAAGAGAGGCTGTGGTCTTTTTTCTCGCAAGGGAATGACGTTCTGAATGTATGCAAATCTTTTTTGTACTTTTTTTCCCTGGAGAAAACCCTCCACGTCCCTGAATTTGCCGAATGGTGCGCAGTAAATTATTCTCCCTCTCAAAGAGTCATTATGAGTCGGTCCGTGTCGAAGATACTATGTAAAATTGATGCTTCGGCCATTAGGGAAAATCTTAGTTTTCCCGAAAGTTACCCTGTGAACCGTGAGTCTGTAAATGAGTCTGTCCTTGCCGAGTTTTTTAAAATTTTCAACGATGACGCTCGCTCTCGATTCCTGTCAAGTATCCTAAAGGAAGGTCAGTCCCTTGAATGCCTTACCTTGCCCTACCCCTTGCACATTTTTAGAACTGAAGTGCAGTGGGTATTGTCTTTGGTTTTTCAAGTGTTAGGTCTAGATGACGATTGTCGTATAGGTGATGTTATCCTTGGTTTCTTGCTAAAAGTAAATTCTTTAAGTCCCGAGTCCCAGTCAGTTCCTGTGCTTAATTTAGACGAATATCTGGCCGAAGTGATCCACCTCCAGTTGATTGAATTTCCCACGGTCCAGTTTTTTAGGTTTCAAACACACTTGCTTAACATGTTATTATGTTCCAATGTTACAGAATTGAAGTTCATAAGTACTCTATCCTCTTCTGATTTGCCAAAGCAAATCAACCTGATCGAATTTGCCAATTCGATCATGTCCGAAATATACAGGATGCTGTTTGATCAAGAATTGCCCCGGGTCCTTAATGAAATGAAATGTTTGATGCAGTCTTCACCCGAGGGGCGGGTGGGAGACTGGTTTCTGTACAGAGATTATATTGTTTTGAGAGTGTATGGCTTTACAGATCAGCCTTATAGGTTGCCTTCCTTTTTGACCCCAAGGATTTTTGCTCTAGAGTTTATGAGGCAAAGGTTGTTATCAGAGGAGGAGCATTTCGGTGCTTTCAGAAAATCTTTGAATATTAAATTTCCATTTAAAGTCAGCCCTTTCATTTTTAAAGGCAAAGGTGCCCTGGCATGTATAGAGAGATTGATGGAGAATATTGATTTCGTAAAGGATGTAAATATGAACTATGACCCCCACCAGGTGATATCATTGAGAAAGCAAGCAAACAAAAACAAACCGTTTGAGCATCAAGCTGTTGAAGAGTTAGCTGAAATGGCTAATTTGCTGCAGTTCACTGACGAATCCAAAACTGAGACAGAGACACATCCCGCATCTCGTTCAGAGATCCAAATTACAGAGGGTGTCAGTGTTGTGGTCAAGAGGAGTTTGGCAGAGGCCGAGAATATGGAAGTGGACGAAGAGACGCCCCGTAAGAAGGTGAAGCTGCTCGAAGGAGGTGATATGGTGGATGAAGAGATGCCCAGTGTTTCCAAAAAGGTTGCCTTGGTCCCCATAGAGACCGTACAGGTCAGTTAGTTTTCTTTTAAAGGTTCAGAAGGTGACGTTAACAGCCCAGAATCCGGTCCCTTGTTTAAATCAAAAGAAGAGCTCAAGACAAGCTACCTAGAAAAGAGGAAGCAGTCCCTGGAGGAAACACGAAATCTGCTCCCTAAGGTAAGGAACCTTTACAGTTCTAAAACATCCCTAGTTGCTGCTAGGGATGCTGAGAAAAATACTTTCAAAATGGCCCTTGTGAATGATAAGAAAATGTCTGAGATAGAAATCCATCTGGACAAAATCAGTACTCCAGACAAGATTCAGTTGCATAAGCAAACCAGCGACATTCTATATTCAGACCTGTTGCAGGCCATGATGAGGATAAGTAAGTTGCAAGTGTTGGTAGACAAGTTGGAAGTTCAACTGAAGCACAAAAAGGTCGAGAACAAAGCCAATGCCGTTCAAACCATAAAAATGCAAACGGACATCGCCAGCTCTGACAGTACCCAGGCTGTCAAGAAGTTGTTAGAGGAGAAAGACAATGCTCTACAGGTCCTCAAGAAGAAACTAAAGATCCCCGGTTCAGAACACGTCCAATCGGCTGAATTGATGGCCTTGCAAGAAGAAAAGGAGAAAATCCATCAGGAAATGATGGAATACAAAGGGAAGGCCGTCGAGCTACAGGAGGAAAAATGCAAATGGGAGGTCAAAAGGGAGGAACTGCTATCCCAAATATCCGTGTTGAAAAAGGACCAAAATGACGAGAAGGAAATCATGGAGGAGATGATGAGTCAAACCCCCACTGATGAGGATCTCTCCATTGTGAAAATAGACAAACCATTGGATAACTTCTCTGCTGATGACCTGTTGGTGTCCATGTCCCAGGTAAGTTTAAAAGACGAGGAAATCCGAGAGTTGATGACTGAGAATGAAAAGGTAAAGGCCGAATTAATCAAAATGAGTGAAAGCAAAAGACAGATCTTGTAGGAAAAGAATCGATTGCAGAAGAAGCTCGAGGAGCTAAAGGAAAAATGCATTGGGAAGGTCCCCCTTCAAGGGGCGAAGCATATTATTTGGGATACCCTTACTATAGAGATTACTAAGTTCCGACATTACTTGATTTTTATTGATGATTTGTGTACAGTGACAGAGTTGGCTCAGCAAAAACTGAAGCTCGTGAATGAACACATGGCGAGAAGACCCCTCTCCACAGCCCAAAATACATTAAATTTCCTGAACTCACTATCGTACCAAAAGCTGCATGACATGGGCATAAAAGACCGAATCTCAATAGTGCTATCTGCGAAGAAGATCATCCAAAAGCACCAGTTGATGAAGACTGTCCAAGACAAATCCGATGAGTTGGTCGTGCAAGTCAAAGAGTTCAGGCAGGAGTTTAGAGAGTTGTTCGAAGACGGATTTCCATCTTTCTGGGACGAAGAAGGTCGGTTGCGCTCACCGGAACATTATCATCAGCTGCTTGTCCGGGCTCGCATGGATCACTTGAAATTTAATAGCTTGGAAAAAATCCTGTCAGGGCAAACAATTGTGGACATATTAGCGGAAGATTTCAAATTCTTACAGAAGTTCACCGTCATCAGAGCCAGGTTACCCAAGAAATCTTATGAAACATATATGGAGCTCGAGGTGACCATCCGAGAGATGATGGAGTGCGACACCCCAAGTTCGGAGCAGTGGAAAGTTGTCGAGAGGTTTGGGAAAACAAAGCTTATCATTCCCTCCTAAGAACAGGTGTGATGATACCGAAGAGCTGACGGGGCAAAGACATGGAGCTGATGGTGCAAAGACATGGAGCTGATGGTGCAAAGGCATGGAGCTGTTGAGGCGAAGACGTGGAAGCTGTTAGGCCCAAGTTTGTTATTCAGTTGATTCATACTTTGTGATCGGTTAGGAATGGAATTGTAACAACTTCCTAGTGGGGTAGGATTTTGGTTACAAACTCTAATTTACGCCGGTCATTTTGTTATTGATCTGCTGGAGGCAGACTTATTGTTTGATCTATAAATTTGTATCTCTTTTATGAGATGGGGGTTGGAACCCATTAGAGGAAGTAATTTGTGGAGAACATATCTGTTTTATTTTTTACCAAAATGAATGCATGAGAGTTCTTTTTTCAGAGATTCATGTATCATTGACATTGCAGTCCGTGCTTTCT
>LPNX010376858.1:362482-470804 GCA_001517045.1 Pseudotsuga menziesii
GCTAACAGGGACAAAAGTCCAAAAGCATAAAAGCTGTTAAAATGGCATGGGAACGGGGAACAAACGAATACTGCTGTTTACTATCTGCTGCAATCCTGTGGTGTCCACGCTATTAACTACCTGAAAACAGAGGTAATAATGAAACTCATACTCTGGCCTCAACATAGTTGTCTGGACTTGAAGGTCTCGGTTTTCCCTTCCCCCCAAGTGGACCATCATCAATGATTAAGGTACACACTTCTGTTGGTCGAGGATTCCATATCGCTGGAAGAATTCATTAGAAGCATTTTGGTTAAACAGTCTGTTGTTCAAAGTATAATCACCCAGAGATCTAGGTTCACCAGGTAATCGCTAGTTGTTGCTGCCGCAACTATTCCCCCCAAATTTATTTAAATTCTGGGCCCCTCCTCATCATTTTTGCTTGGTGGGATCGTTAAATGCTTGAGCCTCTCGGGCATATCTTCTTTTCATTTTACTTTGAAGATTGGATGTCAGCAGGTTTATTTATGCCATGTTCAATTTCGGTTAAGTCGTGGATTTCTGGCCGTGAAGAAGTAAAATTTTGTTCTTCAGGGCATCCTTTGCGAAGAAAACGACTTTGGTTGTTAACGTTGTTCAAATCCTTGAGTTTTCTTGTAATCGGGCCTCTTTTTTCTGTTGAATCGGAAGCTGCAAAGTCTCAGCCTCTCCGCCGTTGCATCTCCAAGACCTTTTCTTCGTCCGAAGTCTAAACCCATCCAATGCCCGTTTCATTTTAGCCTTCGATCGCCTGTCCGTAACCTCTACTCATCCACCGTTGTGGCTGGGAGATCTTTTTTGCTCTCGATCTGAGTGTCTTCCGACATTCGACTAAGTTTTCCCATCCGCTCTGCATATCCTCTAACCCTTCTCCTCCGCCGTTGCGGCTCCTAGAGTCTTCTGGTTTCTGAAACTAAAAACCGTCCGACGTCCGATTTATGGCATATCCCACCCACGTTTCGCTTGGCTGCAACTTAAGCCTCACCCGACGTTGCGGCTGGCAGATCATCTTGGCCCCCGAGCTCACTTCCTTCTGAATACCGACTTGAATTTTTCCCGCCGGTGACCATAGGATATTTTTTCAGGCCCGTATGTGGTGCACCCGGCCATTTCCTTGTAAGATGGTGGTTAATTGATAATATTTGTTGTCGAACCATGCTCGTGAATTGACTGCAGGCAGTTTTAAGGAGACCATTCAATCCACCACAATAAGAAGAAAGACTAACCTATTTGGCGGAGGTATGACTGAAACGAGGCGAATGGAGAACAAAGTCCGGAGCTGTAAAGGCATGATCCCAGAAACAGATCAGTTACCAAGTGTTTCATGATCACATACTGACAAAAGATCGGAATATGAAGCGTTGAAGAAACTGAAAGACCACGCATCTAGGGAGGAAAACGAAGCACTTAGTAGTTGTAGTTTAAATATTTGAAAGTGGGAAGAAGAAAGGGCTTTTTCTCCCTTGGAAAATTTTGTAAATGTTTGCTTGTAAGAGGAACTACTTCGTTTTGCAAAGGAAACTGCATTTTTTACCTGTTGGAGAGAGTAGAATGGAATGTATCAATACGACTCAATGAATAATGTTGGAGAGGAACTATTTCGTTTTCAGCGGTGTTTCATTTGCTGTGAGAATGCTTAATTTCCTGAACCTATGTTCTTGTTGAACGTTCTTCGGTATCTTTTTTTGATATTTTCCACTATGAGCAATTATTGTTGTTATAAAATGATCGGCTATCTGGTTATTTAAGTATCTGTGAGTGTTCATGTGTCTTGAAAGGAATATCAGCTATCTGTGATTCTTCATAATGCATGTGCAAGATGTATTGCTCACCCATAATGATAACCTTGCTCCCTAGGGATAGATTAGATAGTTAGTTTATTTCTTATTGTATCTGATTTGGTTGCTTGCGAGCATAAGACTAGAGGTAAGAACCTGCGCAGCACATTGTGACCGCTCCCTGCATCTTGATCGCTCTGCATTTAGTTAGGCACTTGCATCTCATTTCTTAAAGTCAAAATACAAAAAACTCGGTGGGCCGGGCCGCAACCGGTAAAGCCTTTGTTTTGTTTCTTGACCTACGGTAGCCGGACCGCAAACCGGACGGATTCCCTATTCCAAACAGTTAACGGGCTAGTTGGGAACGTTGATTGGGGAGAATCCCTTACTGTTGCCGCCTGTGAATTTCCAGGCCCCAACAGGACCTTCGAACATCCTTCAACGGTTTCATTCCTCCTTGCATCCTCAATCATCGAAATAAACCTCATCCATAGATCTTGATCTATGAGACATCTTAACTGTCCAATCGATGCAGCCTTTAGCCGATTTCGTAATCCACCAACTTGATAAACTTCCTGCTCCTTTCCATCGTGAAATCGATTCTGACCATAGATCACAAATCCTTGAATATCTCTATCGTCGAATTCTGCCGGGCCTACTTGATTTCGCAACCACCATCTTGATTAAATTCCTGCAAGTTCCCATCGTGAAATCAATCTAGACCATAGATGAAATCTCCACCAAGATCTCCGTTGTTCACACCTGATGGGTCTACGAAATTCCACAGATTTTAAAAGTTTGTTTCCCCTTGATTGATGTATCAGTGGAATTTCTCCCCATCGTTGATCTTACTCCACCATCAATGATTACCATTGAAACATGCATCCCTTTAAACAATTATGCAAATATGGAAAGTTACTTTCTTTGTACAAGTTTTGGCAGCAGAATCCACCTCCACAGTGGATCTTTATCTGTTGTTGATCTGGACTGTTGAAAGCTACGGGGCTTAATGAATTCCGCATATTGGTAAGTCTACTTAACTCGTGCACATGTTCCCCTTTTGCACACCGTCGATCTCAGACAGAGACCTTACCAGCCGTTGATCTGTTGTAAACATGCAGGTTACGGAAAATAGAAGGTGGAATTCTGACTTTTCATAACTAAAATTTCATATTTCTGCTTTCCGCCTTTCCACTCCCTTCTAGATCGTTGATCTTCATGGAAAATATCTGGACCCTTGATCTAGCAGATTGCGGAATACGAAACTTCAACTTTTCACAACTAGATTCTTATGTTTTCTGCATTCCGCTTTTTCCCTCTCTGACTTTTTCATTTCGCACCGTTGATCCATGTGGGATCTCTCTGAACCATAGATCTTGCAGATTGCGAAAGAGGGACTTCATCTTTTCACAATAGAATATTTTGGAATTTTCACTTTCTGATCTCCGCCCTTTATTCTTTTTCGAGCCATTGATCTTTGGTGGAAGCACTCTAAGCCATCGGATCTCGGACGATGGAAAACAGAAGTCAGGATTCCAACTTTCATAAAGAAATGTTTTTCCTTTTTCTCTTCTGCCCTTTTTCTGCACTGTTGATCTATGGTGGAAACTCCCTCAACTGTAGATCCTTTCACAACCGAAACTTTTTTTTTCCTTTTCGCTCTCGATTTTGCCTTGGAAAAAATGATTTATGGCATTTGATATTCTCCATTGCACATCCAGGTCGTCCATTCCCTACAGAGCCTTATTAACATCCTTTAAATTCTTATGATTATCCTTTCTTTCATTGATATGATTCCTCACCAAACACTTAGCCCAAAAATACTGCTAACAGGGACGTTCTGCAAAAAACTTGTTAGGGAAACCTCCTTACGAAATTGGATGGAAATCAACTAGGGATCGTTATTGGATCATATCCCTTCCTTTCATATCATGTATTTGGGTTGGATACTATTCAGAGTTCACTCTGAGCTAGATAAACATATATTATTGGACCATAATTGGAGTAGGGGCCTTTTTTGGATTAAGACTAAAAATGTGGCAGGTTGATTTTGACGCTAGAAGAGAGCCTCAAAATTTGCAACAACTTGGGTCATTCTGCCGAGACCATCCATGGTTTTTTGGCAAAAACCAATGCTGGAGGTTATTGGAGATAAGCTGAGAATATTCATTTCCTTGGAGGAAAACTAGGACGAAAAGGTTGATAGGTGATGCGCAAAAACACTAGTAGAATTGGACCTTCGAGATGGATTATATGAAGAAATTAAACTGGAAATGTATGGAAGTATTTGGAATCAAATACTAGATTATTGGAAAATCCCTTTTATATGTTTTGGGTGCAAATAGGTAGGCCATATAATCTAATATTTCTTGTTACCTGCTCTTAGTGCTCAAAATCAAAGGAAGATATGGGCAAAAAAACCGACAAGAATGTTACAAAAGGAGGAGAAGGAAGTGGACATGACAAAAGGTGACGAGATGCATGCACCAAAGGATCCCGTTAACAAGGTTGAACTATGAAAGTTGGTGGAAATTTTGTCCACCTATTTTCCCAATAAGAGTGATGTCTCTCTTGAATCCCCCCATGTTAATAATTCTTTGTTGGTTGTACCTTCAGAAGTAGAGACTGTTCCAGTATCAGGAAAACTACCTTTATCTTGTGCTCCCCCTAAGAATGTCTTGTCAGAAACATAATTTTTAGTTAATCCTTCTATATCCATGGCAACTAAAATACCCCTCCTTTGGAAAACACAAAAGTCTACAACACTAGGGCTAGGATGGCCTCTATGGGAGGAATGAAGAAGTGATTTATGGTGGGTTAAAATTAGACAGTCTACCTAAATTTATCCTAGGAATAAAATCCCATTCAACAAAAGAAAAAAATCAAGCTTTGTTAGAAATTAAAGCTGGGAAACAAACAACAATAATTAGGGCCCTTAGAGCAGGAAAATCCCTTCCTAGGGCTAACTAATGTTGTGTATTTCCTTTAACATAAGGAGTTTAGGGGGCTCCCCCAAGTTAATTTCCCTCCAGAGGATGATATCTAATTTGAAGCCTTTGGTCATCCTCTTACAAGAAACAATGTCAAAAGGAAAGAAATCCTGGGAGATTCTAGATCCTTTTTTGAAAGATTGGTCCTTTGCTCACATAAATGTTGATGGGAATTCAAGAGGATTAATTACGACATGGATCCCAGTCTTGAAAGAGGTAAATTCATGTAAGCGCGACAATGTGTTGAAAACAGTTGTTGAGGGCAATACTATAGGATTAAATTTGTGATTTTAAATGTTTATGGGTTGTTTCATAACTGAAGAGATTTCTGGGACAAATTTGCTTCCAATAGGCTCTGGGAAGACCGTGATATGGTAATCGGTGGAGATATAAATATAACATAATAAGAGAGAGAAGTTTGGGGAAAGCTTGCTTGTTCAGACTCCCTAAGCAATTTCTTCATTTCTCTTTTCGATTCAAAATGTCTTGTTGATGTTCAACCTTAAAAGTCGAAGCCAACCTGGATGAATAGGAGAAGTGGGGAAAATGAAATCTCTAAAAGATTGGATCGTTTCTTGATCTCGATTTTTTTTTATTCAAGTCCTCTTACAATTGCTTCTTGGGTTGAAAAAGGAGGTATTTCTGATCATCGTCTTATCATGTTGTTAATTTACTTACAAGATCAACAACTAGCCTCTCCCTTTAAGTTTAACCCGGTTTGGCTGACATAAGATGATTATCAGAAAATTATAGAGAAAACTTGGTCCCCTTTAAGGTCCACTTGTTTTGTATCATTCATGAAACAAATGATGGATAATCTAGTTAAGGTAAAAAAGGTTTCCAAGGGAAGGGGAAAAAAATTATGTGCTAGACAACAGACCGATTTAAAGGATGGAAGAAGGCATTAAGAAAATGTATGAGGAGAATGTTGTAGGATTTTTCTCTAAAGTTGAACTAAAGAAATTGAAATATATGGAAGTACGTTGTACTATTCTACTGGTTAAAGAAGAACAACTTTAAAGGCTCAAAAGCAGAGAAATTTAGATAACCCACAGAGACAATAACCCCAAATTCTTCCATAGATTCACTTCACACTGGAAAAGTGTGAATACCATAATGAAAATCCAGAATGAACAAGGAATCAACATAGGATCCTTCAAAGAAAAATGTGAAGCAGGGGTTTCTTATTTTAAAACCATTTTTAGTGAAACAGAGGGATGCTCGATCTAATAAATCTTATAGGTACTAAGGCTCTTCCCTAGATATATTACTTATGAAATGAATGTTTCCTTAACTAAAGAAGTGTTAGAAGAAGAAATCTGCAAGTATTGTACACTCATTTAAAAAAGGATCACCTAGGGCCCGACATTTTTTCAGTAGATTTATTCTTGGGTTTTTATGAAATGATTAAGGAATACCTTTTGAAGGTAGTCAGAGAATCTAAGCATTCTGGAAAAGTCTTGGGATCAATTAATTCCACCTTCTTATCCTTGATAACAAAGAAACAAAAAGCCATAGACTTTGGAGATTTCAGACCAATTTCTTGTTGTAATGTGGTCTACAAATTAATTACAAATATTATTGCTCATAGGATTAAGTCGATTCTTAGCCAGATCATCTCAGAAGAATAGTTTGGTTTCTTGTTCAATCAACAAATTCATGATGCAGTATCCATGGCCCAAGAAGCAATTCAATCAATAAACAAGAATAAGCGTAAAGCCTTTTACCTAAAACTGATTTGTCAAAAGATTACAATAGGGTCAACTGGAATTCCTTACATAATTTACTTATCCATATGGGTTTCTCGGTAAATCTGGTGAACTGGATCATGGGTTGTGTAACCTCAAATTCCTTTGCAGTGTTAATAAATGGTTCCCCCTCATCTTTCTTCATGCCTTTAAGGGGATTAAGACAAGGATGTACCCTCTCTCCCTTCTTATTCCTAGTGGTGGCTGAATCATTGAGAAAATTAGTACACCAAGCCAAGAGAGAAGGTTCATATAAGGGGTTTTTAGTCTTTGGGACTGTGAAATTGACACACATCCTCTTTATGGATGATGTGCTATTGATGGGAGAAGGAACTTTGGAAAATATGAAATCATTAGCATAGATCTTACATCTATATAGGAAGGCTACAAGGATGGTAATAAATATGGACAAATCAAGCCTCGCTATAAACATAGCCTCTGAATATTTTCAATAAAGGATTATGGTAGAGGTTGATTTTTCTCTTATCCCTTTGAGTGAGGTTTTCAAATACCTAGTCTTCTTCCTCAAGCCCAATGCCTACTCTTTTAAGGACTGGTTATGGCTATATATAAGAGATGGAATTACGCATCTCATGTTGGGCCAACAGATATCTCTATAGAGGTGGACGATTGACATTTCTAAAAGCGGTACTACAGACTATATCAGTATACTGGGTTTCCATTGCATACATCTCGAAAGGAATTTTGACAAAGATACGTAAGAAATGCTAATTCTTCTTGTGGACAGCTAGTGAAAAATAGGAAGGCATTCCTTTGGTGAAATGGATAAAAGTGGCTAATCTTAAGGAGTTAGGGGATGGGGGGTAAAGAACTCCTATTTGTTCTGTCAAGCTCTTGCAACCAAATATCTTTGGATATTAAAGGTAAACATCGAATCTCTATGGGAAAGATCAATGACCTCCAAATATTGTCCAAATTATTTAATTATAGATTCATTTAGAAGTCAGGAAAAGAGTCACAAGGGAGGTTTAGTGGGATGGAAATATTTGGTGCACTCTTTCCCTTTAATAGGAAATTAGACGGCATGGAAAATTAGATATGGAAGGAATGTTTGAATATGGGAGGACCCATGGGTCGGTTCCCGTGGTTCTTACACTATGTCTTCTAACACAATATCCCTGATCCTCTCATGGATAAAGATGTTTGGAAAACTGCTCGTGGTTTAGGTCTGGTTAATGAATTCGCAGACAAATGGTCAGGATTAATAAACTATTTGAAGTCCAATTTCATCACCTTGAATGATAATGAACCAGACAAGTTAGTATGGATGAAGAACTGCTCAACTGCATAATTTTCAATGAAATTGGGATATAAGGTTCAAGCAATTGAATCCTTTTATGGAGAAAAAGAATGGTGGTGGCATATTCTATGGAAAATAATAAGACCACTGAAGGAAAATATAATTGTGTAGTTAGATTTGAATAAAAAACTACTGACTTGGAAAGACTTGATGAAAAGAGGTTGGGCATGACCAAGTTGGTGTGTGTTGTGTTAGTCGAGCCGTGAAACTTCATTTCACTTATTTGTTTCTTTCCCTTATGCAGGGGTTGTATGGAACACGACCTCAAACTATCTAAGCATCTTGGATATTTCAATGGAAACCTATCTTATACATTGTAGTAGAAACTGGTGGAAAAAAACCCTTGGTACAAAGCTTTGATGCTTTCCCTTTACTATTTATTTATGGAATATGGTGGGAAAGAAATTCATCCATATTTCAAGATTGCAAAATTCCAACAAAGATAACGTGTAATGATTGTGCACTGGACAAGGGAACACAAAAAAGTGGATAAGCATAAAAAGATTTGTTTGATAAAATATCCAAGCATAAATAAAAGAATCCCTTGGGCATACTTCGATGGAGCAAGCCAAAGAGATCCTCCCTTGGGAGGATTTGGTGCAATTCTTTATATATCAGAGGAGGTGAAGATTTTAATTAGGCATGGTCCATAAAATTGCTCCAATGATAAGGAATAATTATCTACACTTTGGGCAATCCTCAACTCAGCATTGGCTTGAAATATTCTTAATTTACAGATCTTTACAGACTCAAAAATGGTCATAGAATGGGAAAATAATAGGATACAGATCAAAGCTCCTCATCTGCAACGTTTACTGGCTGAAATAAAAAAAAATAGGAATATTTTGCTTTATTTCCTTCAACCATGTATATCGGGAGCTAAATGAAGAGGCAGATGCACTTTCTAAGAGTGTGTTGCTCCTGGAACTAGGAACGTTTGTCGAGGAGGAACACAAAGGGAGGAAAAACACATTATAGCTTTGTTCTTAGAGAATGTTATGATTTTTGTGTTTGGAAAACTATTGAATAATGAAAATTTCGAGTATGATATATGGAAATAACATTAGTGATTTTTTTATGCAAGCTTCTTATGAAACAAGGAATGTTTTTTAAAGAACAATGAATGAAATGCTAGCTCATGTAGCAATGTTGTAAGTTCTTCAAGGACAATAAATGTTATTATATATGAATAAAATACATTTTCCTTGGAATATATATGTGTGTGTGTATAAATTCAATGATTATTCTTTATCAAATAGTGGTAAAAAATTTTCAATTTCTTAATATGTTAACTTAATGTGTTAAGTCAGCTAATGATCATATACAGTAACTGATTCTCAACAAACCATTGTCTCCAAAATCCCCTTCACATGTTTTTTCATGAGGGGAAGGAAAGAAAATAAAAAAAACTAAGGGGAGAAGCACTAACTTTTTTGTGGGGGAAGACAAGAAAATTAAGAAAAAAAATTGAGGGGAGAACCACTAACAAGTTTAGATTTTTTAATATGGAAATAGTCCCATGATGTGAAAATTAAAAAAAATAAAGATCCTATATGTTACCCTTATCTAAGCATATTCTTCTTGAGATTCAAGAGATGAATTCCAAAATCGGGAAAAAATGAAAAAAATGTTATATATGTTTACTTCCTCATATACATCAAGCTCAAGTGATCTACCTACTATAATCTAGGTTGTAGGATTCCATTATAAAATACATTTTTTAAATAAATTTCCATTTCATAGTTTGTCAACTCAAGTAAAAGTTGTTATTCAACACCAACCACCTCAATTTTAATACCAAGAGAAAAATTCAAGCTCTAGAAATAGGAGTACATGCAAGGGTTATCTAGGGCCTCTTCACGAGCACTGGAGTTATTATAGGTGTTGCAAGTTGCAACGATGTCAAATGGAAACTAATTACGACTACACAAAGTAGTTTGAACGAGCGTTACTTGACCCCCACAACCACATAGGTATGATGCCACCACTAACTTGAATTGATAGTTACATAGATTGTAGTGTAAGAGGTGAGTTGTAAATATACCACAAAATGCCTAATTTATAATATTTTATTATATCTCTTAGAAAATCCATTATAAATGTAAAATTCTTTTAATGATGTCATCTTCCCTTGTGCTTGATCACCAACCAAAACATGGATACATCAAATGCCATATAAATACAAGTTAGAAAATGTATGAGATATAACCCAAATTCTGAAACGTGCTTATGGATAGTGCCAAGGGAACCAAAACCATGCTAAGAAGGGAATGCATCACCACAAAGAGTATTTATCTAAGTTGAGATATGACTTATATAAAAATGGACATCTTCGATCAACCTGACATCCTCATACTTAGTCCCCATTTTAAGAAACAAGGGCTTAGTGGGCTCCTCAAATATGCAATAAAGTCCATTTTAGTCAAGCATGATATACGAGACAAATCTTTATCATTAAAAAAAATACTAGCACCAAATATAGGGCTTGAAGACACCATCTAATTCGCTGAATTCTTTTGCAATTAACTTCTACATGTGGGGTTTGATGCACCAAACACATTTTTGCATTAAATAAAAAATTTCCAGCCGAATACACATGCCTAAAATGAGAATAATTAGCTTCTACATGTGGTGTTTGTTGCACAAAACAAATTTCTGCATTAAATAAAAAATTTCTAGCCGAAGACACATGCCTAAAATGAGAATAAATGGAGGAAGGTGGCTGGAAATTTATGTCATAAAAAAGTTCTTATACCATACCATTTCCAACCTCTAAATCATCCTTTATAGTTGCAAAATTAGGCATGATAGGACTAATAAAAGAGGGAAAATATGGATGGATTTGTGCTTTTAGGTGTAAACTTTTGCTCCAAATGGCTGGAAAAGAGTGCATCAAAACTCTTCAAACAGAGCTGTAAATACTTTTAAAAATTATGGCCAAAGCAACCTTGAAAATTGGAGAAGATGGCCAAAACAAATCTACAAAAACATGCTTAACATGATCCCCAAAATCAACATTACAAATGGGGGCATATAGTTGCAAATCCTCTTATTTGTTTGATTGTTTGAAAGCTTCCAAATATGCAATTTCTCATTAAATGCATCATTATGGGAGCCATATATGGATCCCCTAAATATTCCTTAGATTCTATGTCCCTACTATAATAAATAAGTTAAAATCGTGCATCTAAAATATCATAAAAAAGGGAGATACATGCACTATCTTCCTCATCGTTAAACAATGTTTTGTCTTCAATATACATTTCTTCAAAATCAGATACACCTTCAACGTGATCAAATTTTTGAGAAGAACTTGGGCTTACCAAATTTGTATCTTCTTCACCATGCCCATTATGGACAATTTCATGTGCTTTTTCAAGGGATTCTTCTTTTGAATTATGGTGTGCCCTACTAGGTAGGAGTAGAACAGTATTTTCAATAATATTTTCACTCTTTTTTTCTGCTTCATCATTGACATGATGAGATCACCTTGAACAACTTGCAATTGAAACAATTTCAGTGCTACCATGATTTTCCTAATATTTTAATGAATTATCTTTTAAAGCACAAACAAATACTCTCATCAAATCATCCTCATGGATAATATTAAAATCAAGATGAAGGATGTAATATGTGGTCGACATAATTATCATACCTGTAAAATGATAGAGTATAATCAAATAATACATATAGATAATAACCCTTATTTGGAAATCTAGGGATTCTCCAAAAGAAAGTTGAGAAAAGTTCTCTTCAATCAAATGACCATGATTTTCAATTTCAAAATCCTTATTGACTTCAAAATTCTAACATAAAATTACAAATCTAAAAATTCACCATAATCATATGATGTACAGAACCAAAATGATGTATGAAGTTGCCAAGATGAGACTTCAAAGCGTCTTCAATATGTTGCATGTGCTCACCTTTACATACAACAAAGTATTTAGAAAACTGCAAAGGAACAAGGGTTTCATCCCTTAATGGAGTTTCCAAGAGAGGATAAAAATGTGCAATAATAATCCTTGTAAAGCATAATATTCAAATTTCTAGGAAATTGGACTTTATCCCCAATAATGGAGCAAAAATGTTACCTCTCCAACTAGCATGTGTGATTAAAATCCAAAAGAAGCATGGCTAACCGAAGGGGAACACAAGAGATAGGTCAAAGTCACCACACCAACCCTATTTTTCAATTTTAATTGGTTCTTCTCCAACTCAAGGGGGGCTTCCCTAAGGTAGAATTGCTATGGAAAGATACAATGAAGTACAAGTGAAGCAAAGAGTAGCTCTATCAAAACACTTTTCTTTTTGTAGTAAAGGAAATACAAGAAGTGATGGCAAGACAAAATAGATCACTTTGAGGACTTCCAATTTATGGAAAATGGAGTCAAAGAATCACCAACAAATAAGACCTTTCTTAATATGGTTGTAATAATAATAATAATAATAATACAAGGGACACAACCCTTGTGAACAATCATCGAAGGTGTCTATTAAGATTGTATATAAGGATCCTATCATTGTATCTATATTATCTCTTACTCATTATACACTCATTCTATAATATTCCATTTATAGATTATTTGTGTTCTCTAATGCTTAGTTTTCTCTCTTCTCTTGCACCTAGGGTGTCGAAAGCAATCTGCTATTGTGTAGAAGGAATTCTCTCTGATCTATCATAATTATACTTTGAAGAATTGATGGGTTTTTCATCCTCTTTATTTTGATGGTTTTCTCGGGGTACATCTCGTGTTGTGGATGAATGATTTATGTGATTGAATGTTCCATTGATTCTATTGTTCAATATCTCTGCAATTAAAGTTTTAAAGATCAAAGATATTATTATTTGCTAAAAAATAAACGTAGTATCATATCATAGGGCGTGAAGGAGCTAATATTTTTGCAACAAACTTAAGCCTACGTAGATCCTAAGGAGTTGAGAAAATGTTTTGAGATCTATGGCATCAATATCCGCTCAACTGGACTACTATCTTGAGGCCACTTTCAATAACAATACATGGAAGGTGAGAGTGTTGAACATCCTTGAGGAACATGACTTGGATGGCTATGTATCCACAGTGGTGGAGGAGTCTACATCCAATGCAGGGTGCATCAACTTTGAGAAGAACCAAGATAAGGCCAAACAAATAATCTATGATTCGGTTAAGGACAATTTGATGTATGTGATCACTTCGTTGAAGACCTCAAATGGATGTTTTGATACACTGGTGAACCTATATGAGAAGAAGGCCCCAAGTCAAAAGAGGGATTTGAAGAATAAGATATGGAACCTAAGTATGGAGAAGGACGATATTGTGGCATCATTCTTCACCAACATCTATCAGGTAAGAGATTAACTTTATAGTATTGGAGTAGTGACAAATGAAAATGATCTTCTCCAAACCTCTATTGATGGTCTCCCATCCACATGGGAGGAATTCTTGGTTGTGGTCAATGGTCAAGAGAGTTCAAAAGGTTATGGCATGACTTCCTCCAAGAGGAGGGGTGAATCCATAGAAAGTCTGTGTGCACCAAAGTTGAAAATCTTGTCCTCACACAAGAATGAAGAAATGGAGGAAACTATTCACTCCAAAGAAAGTGTTTAATAAATACTTTTACATGTCGAAGGTTAGATGCTATAACTATGGCAAGAAGGGTCATTATGCAAGGGAGTGCAAAGCAAAGAAAAAGGGTAAATATCAGTTTCATGCTTCTACAACGATAGAAGATGAAACAACTCAAAATAACTCATCCGAAGAAAAAGATGATGATCGTTGGAAGGATTATTTCCTTTAGTGCAAAAGAGAATTCACTCCAGTTTGCATGGGACCCTAATTCCCATGCATATATTCTCTACCTATTGCACGATATCAATTTTTCAAGTTAAATTTGCAGTGAAGAAAAAATATCAAGATCTAAGGACTCCAGTAATCTCCGCAAGAAAGCATAGACCAAGAGGGAGCCCAAATAAAACAATAAAAGATAAATACTTGTATTTTGATTAAGGTATGCTTTTATAAATCAGATATAAAGGGTTTTGAATGTGTTTCATTACTGTTATATAGAGATATGTATTCCTAGAATTATGAATTATGTTATGGTATAACATGTTGAGCATATAGTATGTCTTTTATTGGCAAATAGTAAAACTCGTGACGGTACATGTTATGATTAAATTAAGTAGTATATGGGGTTGTATAACATTTCATGAGATATAAAAGTTGGTTGTGTTGAGACATTGATTAATATGTACATAACCATGTGAACCATTGACAATGCACTAAATTATTCATATGAATGAATTCATGGCTATGCAATGTTTCTACCCATTAGATTAAATTTGACTTGTAGGGAAAACCCATATGCCCCGACCTACAAGCATAATATGACATGCATTAAATGATGAGTCATTCCAATGGAAGATCCTAAAAGAGAGCAGGATGCTCTGAAGCAAGAAACTTCTAAGAGTAGATCGGGAAGTTCTTATGTTTCTATAGGAAGAAGTCATAATATCATCCCTAAAACTATTATGGAAGAGAAAACTCCTGAAGATATTTTGCTATCATATTTGCATCCAAACAATGGAAAGAGCTTCAATATGATACATACATGGAGGAGCATGTTGAAGGACCTAGATTCCTATTCTCCCATCCAGATGATGAGAGGGAGAAGTTAGACTCACTAGCTCCTAAAGAATCAAACAAACTGATTGATGAACCTCCAACTAAAGAGGATTTTTTCATGGTGCTCATATATAGAAGGAAACAGAGTACAGTATTCAAGAATCCTATTTGATTCTTTAGATTAGAGTTTTGGATGAAATCAAATAAAATTTTCCTCATTTAAGGAAAATACACAGTAGAGATCCTAAAGAGAGTCAGGTTGATGGATTGTAAGTTCATGGTCGCACATATGATGAATCTAAAGTTTATTCCTCTTCATATTTGAAGGATCTCAAAGACAGTTCAGATGTTCCTGGATAGAACCGGGACGAAGATATGCTTTGTATTCAGTACATAGACATGTACACCAAAGCATGTGTTATGGTACCTACAACGTACGAGTGGATATGGACTCAGATATGCATCGAACAGTGAAATAAAATTGCAAGGATATATGGATTTTGACTAGTGCAGTGGACAAGAAAAGTCACATCAGAGATGTTGCTCCAGATAGAGCATATTGTAAAGCAGTAAAGATTCAGAAGGTTCCTAGTCAGCTATATCCAATACATGGTGCAGAAAGGAGCAGTAAAACTCTAGTACACATCCACAGATGATTAAAATTTCCATCATACTTACTAATCCTATGTCTAAAGTAAAGTTGAGTACTTCCGGGGCAAGCTTGGTGTAGTACAGAAATACTCCTCTAGTTGAAGAGGGAGTATTGATGTGTCTCCATAGGAAACAGTAGATAAAATCCCCACTAGTTAGTCATGTGAGATATGACTCAGGAATTATCCCCACTAGTAAGTCATGCAATGATACATGAATCTGACATCAATTAAGCCATACAATAATATATGGCTCATATAAGCTATGTAGTGGTACATGGCTCAATTAAGTCATGCAACAGATAAGCCACTAAGTTGCACATAATGCAAATTAGTCATGCAGTGGTACATGACTCATAAAACTAGTGGCTATATATAGTATCACTTGTGGAGTGGATCCACATGAGCAAAGACATAGTCAAGGTCTCAGAGAAAATCAGAGACTATTAGATACTCGAGGAGAGTTATAGTCTAAATATGTAATATCCCAACTGATATTCTATCCTTGTACGAATAGATAATGATGATGTGCATGATAGATAATGATGGTGTGTATGATAGATAATTTGGTTTTCATGCAAAACAGGTTACATGCCCAAAACCCCTAAATATGACAAATATATAGATAAAATAGGAAATAGGATTAAGCGTTAGAGGAAATTTGGGATCTAAAATGGGCCTTATAAGAAAACGAGCCAACAATAAATTCTTATGATTTGGAACTCAAGAACCAATAGAATTTAAATAAAATGAGTCAACCATAATGGTTGACTTGACATTATTGTCATTAAAAAAACTACTTTTTTTGTTCGTATTTTCAACATTTCTCCCTTCGTTTTTACTCAAATTTTGAGTGGGAGGGATCGTTGGATGCGGAATTAAATTCTGCATCCAACAAGTACCCACATTGCATACCTTTCACGGGCCTTGTTACCCGAAAAATAAGAAATACCTAAAAAAACGTGATGATGGGGTCCGTCAAAGGTATGCAGTGTGGGTACTCATTGGATGCATATTTTAATTCCTCATCCAACGATCCCTCCCGCTCTTAATTTTACTAAAAAAATAGGGAGATATGTTGAAAATACAAACAAAAAAGTAATTTTTTTATTTCTTCCTCCAAAATTAATAAATATTATTTTATTATCTAAACTATTATTTTATTATTTTCCTTAGGAGGCCCATTTTAGACCTCAATTTTCCTCTAAAATATTGTGGTAACACACTGATATTTATAGTTGTGATATTTCTTCAATATAAAGGAGACATGCATGTCGTGCAAGAGATGTAGCCTCAAAAACATGTTGTTGCTCCAGGAGGTTCTCCCATGCAATAAAAACGTCCCTTCTCAGATGGAGATCTCCTTCGTAACCACTTCAATACTTTTCGGATGATTCTGAAACTTTCTAGGAAGTGTTATATGGCCTCTCTGAAGATAATGGCAGAAACATGCATAAGCTTTGCCTCCTCCAAGATCAATAGAGAATTGGTTTTCCCAGGAAGGATGACATCTTTACCTCCCATGGTTCTACTTGTAATGAATAGTATATGACCTTATCTGATCTCCCGGTATAACAATATGAACTCTCTGAGGATGATGGAAGTGGCATGCAGAGGAAATAGGAAGCTTTATATCAATGTGAATCATTCTTTGGATCTCCAATGCACCCCCAGCAATAAAACATTATCCATGTGATATTATATTTCTCTGTATGCTATATCTCTAAAGAATAATGAATGAACTATCCGGAAGTGATTAGGGAAGATAGATTTCATTACCGAAAGCACTTGTTAGTTGATGGTTCATCCCCTCAATCACAACTTGTTGGTGCAACTACTATTGTTGTTGCTCTCGAAACCAATATCCAAATATGAATAATGATAATAGATTCCTTTCTGGTTTGACTTATCTTCTTATATAGCTTTTAGGGTTTGCATGACTTTACTTTTGCATGCATGCAACCTAATTACTCATTTAATTATGTAAGATGAAATAAGTCCCACATGATTTTTGATATCCACTCTGTTGGCCTTCTCTAATATACTGATGACCTAATAATACTGAAAATATGTTCCCTTTTGTTCCTGATATTAAATGTCCTCAATCAATTCCCTTTTCTTGATACCCGCTTGAACCTATGGGAGTTAGATAGGTTAACGGGTGTCTCAGATGCTTATTTAGAAGAGGACATTACAGTCCTCCCTTCTTGAAATTTATTTTCCTCAAGCAACTATAAACCAGTATCCTGCAATACATGTTGTCTTTCCCATGTGGTATCTTCAATAGGTAATTCTTTCCATTGTACCAAGTATTCCTGAATTACCTTGTTTTTGAGTTTCCTTTCTCGAACCTGTAGAGTATTTTCTAGAATCAACACTAGGATTCCTTCATCATCCAATGGAGGTAACTCGATGGATGGAGCGATGTGTTTCCCCATTGTTTTCTTGATATTTGATACATGAAATATATTATGGATTTTAATTTCCTCTAGAAGCTCCAGTTCATAAGCCACCTCCCCAACCTTTTTGACTACTTTGTAAGGACCATAGAAGCAAGGTTTTAGTTTCTATGCCCCTTTTATCCTTGAGTGAAGATTTTCGGTAATGTTGTAGCCATAAGTATACCAAGTCTCATACCACAAAACTATGCTCAACCCCGCGTCTGTCTGCGTACAATTTTTGTTGGTTTTGAGTTGTCTGTAAATTCTCTTTTATCACTTTAAGAATATCTTGAATGTCTTGTACCCAATATTTTGCCTTAGTGCTATGCTATCTCCAAAGTATAAATATGCAAAGTTTAGTGCATCAATCCTTGAAAGGAGTCATCCCAATAAACATATGGTGTGTTGTATTATAGCAGTACTCACCCAGGTGTATCCATTTAATCCATGTACTATGTTTCCCTGCTACATAATTTGTTAAATACCCATCAATCCATTTTTTTAACTATTTATGTATGTCCGTCACTCTGAGGGTGATAAATTGTGCTAGTAGATAATTTTGTCCCCACTTATCTAAAAATGCCATGTCAGAAGGCACTGATGAATTTACTGTCTCAATCACTAACAATAGTCTTATGTAGTCCATGTAGTTTGAAAACATATCGAAAAAACAATTATGCTACCTATGACGCAAAATGATCAGAAGGAATGGAAAACAAGTGAGCAAATTTTGTTAACTGATCTACTACCACGTATAAGCAATCTCATCCTTGTACCTTGGGTAAACCTGTAATGAAGTCCATCGAGATGCTCTCCCATTTCTGCTTTAGTATTGGTAATGGATGAAGTAACCCTATCGGATGGATGTGTTCAATTTTATTCTGTTGGAACATACTTTACTCTTGGACATGTTGTATTACATCTTCCTTGAGGCCTATCCACGAGAACCTCTCTCTAATCTATCTATAAGTTTTCAAGAAACCCTAAT
The DNA here is from genome assembly GCA_001517045.1 of Pseudotsuga menziesii. Classification (NCBI taxonomy): domain Eukaryota; kingdom Viridiplantae; phylum Streptophyta; class Pinopsida; order Pinales; family Pinaceae; genus Pseudotsuga; species Pseudotsuga menziesii. The sequence continues at coordinate 381,043 of LPNX010376858.1, forward strand.
GCATTGATAATGGTGAATCATGCGATGCTCATAAAACCTCTTTCTTTAAAGTTGATGCATTGATGCAATAATAATGGTGAATCATGTGATGCTCGTAAAATTACAAAGGAATAGAGTGGAGTTTGGTTAAGTAACAAAGGGGAAAGAGAAATAAAGGCGAAAAAAAATAAAGGTGATGAAAATAGGGTTAAGTGAAAAGAGAAGGGGGTTACGGATTGTAGGTATGATTAGGGCCTATTTTAGAAATTTTATGGATAATGGGAGCCCAATATTAACTAATTTTTTGAACATCTTCTTTGTTAATGTTGTTAGGATTCTTTTCAATTTCTAGGTCTTCTATGATTAAGCGAGTAGAATAGTGGGAGTCTCTAGCTAAATTTTTTGTTTTATCAAATTGGACGAGATTTTTAGTTTTGGAGGAGTGTTCAAGTATTGCTGATTTTGAGGTATAATTGTGTCGAGCGTTAGCTATGTTTTTTTATTCTTCTTTTAAAAGTTTGACCAGTTTGACCTATATAAGAAGTGCCACATGAACATGGAATTTCATAAACACCTTGGTGGAGAAGAGGGTTAGTTCTATCCTTAACAGAGGTGAAATTTTGTTTAATGGCTTTGAGTGGTTGAAGATATTTTTAATGTTCTTTTTCCTTAGAATTTTAGCATTTTTTTCTGTGATGTTGTGGATGACGGGGAGGTAAGCTTGGGAATTTGGGGTTATAGGAGGGTGTTTGGGTAAAGGGTGTTCTAGTTTGTGAAAGGGTTTGTGAATTTGGCTAGATGAGTAGCCGTTATATTTTTAGGTCTAGCTAACACCCAAGACAATTAGACCTCAAAATTATCAATAGCTGAACAATCTTCCAAAACTAAAAATCTCATCCAATTTGATAAAACAAAAAGTTTAGCTATAAACTCCTAGTATTCTACTCGCTTTATCAAAGAAGCCCTGGAAATTGAAAATAACCCTAACAACATTAACAAATAAGATGGGATAAAAATTAGCCAATATTGGGCTCCCATTATCCATAAAATTTATAAAATAGGCCCTAATCACTCCTAAAATTTGTGACGCCCTTCTCTTTTCACTTAACCCTATTTTCATCACCTTTTTTTTCTCTTTTTCCTTTCTTACTTAACCAAACTCTACTCTTTTCCTTTATATTAATATTTTTGTTTTTGTTTTTGTTTTTGTTTTAATATTAACCTTCACCTAACCTTCACTATTTATCTTAGTATTTCATTATTTTCTTATATCATTCTCCCATTTTACCCCATAAATAATTATTTATTATTAACTACCTAATCTCTACTTTCTGGATTCTTAAAATTAAATTAAATTAATTTTTATTTTGATTCTTATCTTTTTATCCTTATTTTTCTCTTTTTCTACCCTAAGATAATCTTTATTAATCATTATTTTTTTCAAATTCAAACTGATTTTATATTTTTAAACTAATACCTTTGAATTTCTCACCACCCTTGTTAACAACTACAATTCTTTTTCCACATTATAAATATTTTTCTTTCCTTTGCATCTAGACATACATTTTTTTGTCTCATGATGGTTTCTTCATAACTTTATTGATATTTCTGTTTCCCTAAAGATGAGTAGGGTTTCTACTCAAAACGCTAGTTTCAAATTCTTCACGCAGTAAAAAATCCAAAAGATCATGGAATATTCAAACAACTGCAAAATATTGAATCATCTTAGTACACCTTTGCTTGATCTAAAACATTCTAGCAACATTCCACAATAGATTTACATAATTTCCTCTCATGTCATTTGCATGAAATGGGTTTTTTGTTACAACAAACTATCTATCATGCAATCTCTAATAAATCCTTTTGTATTTTCTGTTACCTAACCATATCATGAAAAGCAATGGGTCGCCCCTCAACTGATAGTCTCAATGTTGGAAATCCCAAAATCAAAAAGGACAAATTAAGCATGAAATTTGAAAAATAAAATGCATGGGAAATACACTTGACACAAAATAATTATACTTCTAGTTGAAACACAACAACAGATAGAGAGATAATTCATCTGCCTAGCATGGATGATCTTATATGGGCATCTTGTTTTGGATACCATATTTGTCATCTGATTTCATGGCATAGATGTTGGGGAAAAAATAAAATGCAACATTTCAAGGGAAAACCTAGATTACAACAATACATGATTCCCATCAAATGTACCTGGCATAGGAATAAAATATGGATGGCCTTGGATTGGTGCCACAAACAAGGATTGTTGCATCTCTACACACATCAACACACTACATGATAAAAATTAAAATTCCTAAATAAAGGGTAACCGACAAAGATTTGAAAACATAGCATTTTCCAAAACCTTGCAGGTCACCAATTGCAGAATTGCCAACTAGCTGGGCATGTTGCATATCCTGATGGATTTGAATTGATGCCAAAGTCATGGACTGTTGAACCTTTGCAAACATGAATAGTCCACATATAAATGAAACACACAATAATTCAAATACATTTTTTTACATCATATGAAAAGTCCCTTCAAATGTACCTAGCATGGCAGGATAAGTTGGATGATTTTGTATCTCCCTTCGGATTTGGATTAATGTCACTGTTGTGGATTGTTGCACCTTTGCAAATAGAAATACAACACATGTTAAAGAAAGGAGAAGACTAAATATACTAATCTAAACCCATTACTCTTTTCCAATTTATGAAACTAACATGGGACCATAGACGATGCCTTTTTTTCTCTAGGACATCCTCTTTAACGTAGTGGAACTGAAATGGTTCATGTTCAGATCTGTGGACATTCAAATCAATTTCCTTTCTATTGTTTTGATTATTTCTTCTTTGTTTCTTTGTAGGGCTTAGGAAACTTTTCTTCTTCTACACAAACAAGTCTAGATCATCCAACCCAACCGTGAAGTCGAAATCCATAATGTGTAAATTGATGGCCTCTTCCAACATTTTTTTCACCATATTAGCAAATTCTTTGATCTTTCTCAAAGTAGTAGAGATGAAGTTTTGAATCAACTGTAGCTATCTAAACAACTCCTCTCTAGCAGAATGAAGTGCCTCATCATCTGCCTCAACACTATCAGTGGCCACAAGATCAGTGTTGACATCTACATTATGGTTGTGGGGCTCTATAATTATTTCAGGAGGGTCATTGAATGTGTAATCCATTGGATATTGATGAAGTAATGGGTGTGAATTGTCTGAGTTGAAATATAACCAATTAACCTTTATGGCATGCTTGCAAATATTATCACAAATAGACCATGGAGATTCACACACTATAAATTTTTCACGATACCAGTTGACAAGGTATTTATTATCAGGATTACTTTGAATCCTTGCTCGATAAGCATGAGTCATGCTCTCATGAGGGAAGAAATCAATGTCTAGAATCCAGAATTCTTCTAAATTTTTCCACTAATGATTCAAATTGCTTCTATTTCTTGTAATTTTTAAAGTATTCTTCTTCTTTTAAAATTTATTTTAACCGATAACAAGGTTCAACACTTGTTAAGAGCATGTGCAACAACCAATCCATCCTACAAGCACATTTTTCCTTCAATCACATAGAAATTTGGTCTTCAAGAAACAATGGAAGACTCAACATCATTGTTAGTATATTGATTGGCAAGAGGGAAATCTCACAAACCTTTCACCCACATCCCTAAATGTAAAGAACCAAGTTAGTGTAGGTATATCATCTTTATGAAAGACAAAAAAAAAAACACCAAGAAGAGTTTGTGTACTTACGAAGCTTATTACCAATAACCCAATTCTTGTGGAAGTAGTCTAAGAAATTCTCCACATATGTAAATTTGCTAAAAAATCCATGGATTGCATCATCCACATCAACATTAGAACTATGTTTAATGATGAAACCTAACTCACTAAACATTTTCGTTGCTTTTTCTGGACTAGTGGCCAACTGGTTCACATTTGTTTTCCATGCCATCCTTACATACCAAACACACAAGATCACATTAAAAGCCGTGATCTTCCTACCATATTTAGTGCATTTAAGTGTGATATTCTTAGAATAAATGCAAGATATATTGTAGCATACCAATATTGAAGCTATCTCAAAGCAAAAATTTCAGCCAATGCATCATCGACCATGAATGCATTGAGTTTCCAATCGGGACAGATTTGGTAACACCTATGCATGAGTTTCTCTAACCATAGAACAATATCAGCTGATGTATTTCATTCTAATACAACCCATGCTACCAACATTCCGCTTTGTTGTTCATCAAATGCCATGCGTGTGTAAATCTATAATTTCCATATTCAAAGAATATGTAATGTCAAATTCAAGTCATTGATCATATTGAATGGCTACAACTCAAATATGCATATTAAATTAATCACTGACATTCAACTTACTTTGTATTTATTTGTACTAAACCTTGAATCCATGGCTATTATGCTATTGTGGGATAGCTTGACCATGGTCTCCAACATCCATTTTGTTTGAATTCCCATTATAAAAGGGACACTTGGACCATTCAGATTTTGGTAAAAGAAGAAATATTCTGGTCGCTTTTGATGCCATAAGTTGACTCTCATTTCATCCTTTTGGTGGAGTTGGTATTTCCCCTTCATCAACCAATTGTATATGTTTACAATATCTTTCCTAGATAGGAAGAAATCCTTGTCTTGAGTTGTTGGATCAATGTCAACATGCCTCTTGATGTGCACTCTATAAGGCGAGTAAATGGACACTCCCAAAAGGAAACAACTCTCCATGTAGGCAACAACGTTCTTTGAAAGATTTGACGTATGCATTATCCTTGCCTTACCTGAAGTATCATGTTTTCCATGGCATGCCCATCCTTCCCCATCTTCATGATCATACATATTGTAAGTCGATATTTCTATATGAGGACACTGAACCATAAACTTCACAATGAAATGGTGTTGGCAACCCCTCTTCTTCTTAAGTGAGTTCCTTCATTTAATTGACTGCTATCCTCTTTTGTCTTCAGGGCCAATTGAACAATGATAATTACAAACGAAACTTGGAAATGTTAGTAAATACAATGGATTATAAATGCAATATCAATGAGCCTAATCTATGGACAATGCATATTCAATATAGGATCCTTCAAAATACTTACACTTCATATCACAAAGGCAATAGTTTCCCTTTTTTTTCTGGTTGCTTGTTTTGTTTACGTATGAAAGTACATGGAGCATCGAGGTTTGTTTCCTCCCCTATGATAAAATCATTAACTCTAGTGAAGGGATTAAAGCAATGAAATTGAAGCTCTTGTTTTCTCGATATATTTTTTACCAAACTAAGACTTTACTTGAAATTGTAATGTCCCAATTTTGGTAGTAGTTTAACAACCCATTCAATTTCCATGGGCAGGAAGGAATTTAATTTAATTTAATTTTGGTCTATGGTTATTTAATTTAATTTAATTAAATCTTTGAGAAGAGATGTAGTCCCTAGTGTAAATATTTAATTATTAATAATTAATTTTCTGGATGAGCTGTAAATGCTTAGGTGGACCCATAAGAGATAAGGTGGGCCTATTGAGCCGCTTTACAAAAAGAAGGAAACCAAAAGAAAGAAACACAAAGCAAGAAAGTCAATGAAAACAATGAAACTAAAAGAAAGGTAAGAAAAACAAAGAAAATAAAGAAAAAAACTTAAAAGCAAGGAAAAACAAAGAAAATAAAGAAAAAAACATAAAATCAAGGAAAAACAAACTACAGCAGGAAATGCTAGAAAGTAGAGAAAAAGTTTCATAAAGCTGCAAGTCTCCAATTTAGTCAAGTAGGGTGCATTGGATGAGGCTAGTGGTCCAATTCAATGCATCTTGTCCAAGAATAAATAAGAGCCTATAAAAAAGAGATAGAGTGCACAATTCACATCTTTTTCCATTATTGAAATCCAAAATTGAAGAGCTCTGAGCTTTTCAATGACTTGGGAGATGTGCCCCTTTGTCACCAACTGGGAGATGCGCCCCCATTGTTCACTGTGCTAGTTGAATCTTTAGCGAGAGGTTAACGAGAAGGAATCCATCCATTCTTAGTTATATTAGTTTTAGTTCCTTATACTATTGCATGTCATTTGATATCTGGAAGAAGAGTTGATGATAGTGTTTCAAAATCTAAATATTGATGTTCTTTTTTAGTGAGATATTTGATGTATTGGATAGTGATGTGTATTAAGACTGTCATGGATGATATATTTTCATTTATGTGATGTAATCCATGTCCTATGTAACTTTTTATTTCAGTTCTGAACTTTTGTTATGCAAAAAAATTGATATCCATATGAATCTTCTTCCTATGCTCTAGATATTGATCGATTTTGACTAGTATTCGGAATTGAGTTAATTGACTGACTTTTAATCCATGAATTTTAGATATAAAAATTGTTGTTTCCATATGATACCATTTCAAATCATCCCAATTATAAAACCTACAATTATATACCCTTTAGTCTGGTTTGGGTTCGTCCGAAAAGTAATTAGTTGAGCAGTCTGGGAATTGTCTTTTTGTTCATAACTCCATATATATATCAAACTTAGAACAAACATCTATATATAAGTTTTCTAGTATTTTGGGGTATATACCAAGCCAAACACTTCCATTCTACACCAGAATCCTTTGGGTTCCACATAAATCTTGGGGCCATTACCTTGAAGCCTTTGGTTCTACCAATGGTGTATACCTAGGTGTGATTTATCCCAGTAAATGTGCAGTTCTCGAAGTTGGGAGTATGTTTAGGATGATTTATATCATCCTAAGGATGTATTTGATCTTAGTACTTAATTTGCGGAGAATAGAAAAAGTTGAGGTGTTTGAAGCAAGTTTGATAATAAGCTAGTTAGTGTATTTTTGAATTTTTTTGCATAGTGTGCCTTGATCCTAAAAAGGTACATTGTAGTGGTATCAGAGCATGGTCCTCTGCACCTGTGAGTAGAAATACAAAGCTTCATAAACTCCCATTTGAATACATATTTCATATTACATTTTTGAATTTGTAGCTATAAAGCTAGCCCCAGTCATTAAAGTCGAAGATTTCGAGCCATAGGAGGAAGAAGAAATCATCTACATAGATGGAAGATTTCCAAGAGATGAGGATGGTTAATTTAGTGACCGAATATACAATGAATACCAGTGGGATGAACCAACAAAGGATATATCAAAATATGATTTAGCAAGGAGGACGGTAGCTATAAAAAATATGCCTCAACACTATCAATAGTATCTCTCTTTGAGGGAATAGATTCATAAGAACCTATCCTTCAAAGATTACTTTCAATACCACTTTGGATTTTGGCCCCAAGATGTGGATGAGACATATTTTCAATAAAAATAAAATAAAAAGGAGTAATCAATTTGTTCCACTTCATTAAGAAAGAAGAAGAAGAAGGAGCCAAAGGTGAAGCTTTGTAGAAGGAGCAAGTCGATAAAGTCGACTTGAAGGATAGCCGACTTAGTTGATCAGCCGACTAAGTCGATAGGCTGACTTAGTTGATCAGTCGACTAAGTTGATAGGCCAACTTAGTCGATCATCCAACTAAGTCGGTCGGCCGCCTAAACTAGAGATTAGTTCGGCTACCTAAGGTCATGTCGATTCACCAAACCGACAGGTAGTTATTTTGTAACCATTCTATAATCATATATATTAGGCTGTTGAGCCAGATGAGAACTCAGTTTAGTTCTCTGTGTTGTATGGACTCATTTGTATAATATAATCTGTTTATTCACCTATTTGTTCTTATCTCTTGTCTCTGTTTTATATATATATATATATGTTTTAGTGTGTATTATTGGTAACCTTATGTGATCTGCGAGATTACAACATTGGTTCCGTTGCCAATAGTACATGATTAGAATGTATGCAAACAGATGATACCAGAGCAGGAGATTAAGGACTAGTGGGAACGTAAAGTTGTAAACTATTTGCAGAATTACGCGCGAAGGAAAAGATTAACAATCGCACAAGCAAAAGAAAGATTTTTCATAGAGACGCATGAAAAGTTTGTCGAATCAGTGCCCCAACTCTTGAAGAAATTCCTGGATGAGAAAACCAAACGTGACTAAAGAACAATAGTTGCTAGAAAAACTGATCCGAGGAGGTAGAAAAAACTTGTCAGAGTGGTTTGAGAAAATCGTCGATGACTTCTGTGAGGAGCAAGCAGTCAAAGACAGAACGTCAGTGGAAATAGTCAAGAAGAAATTTTACACAGATCTCACTGAACAATTTTTGTGTTCCTTACCGACCTTGCTGTTCAAATTCCTGATTGAGAAGGGAGTAGGACATATTGTTGAACCTCGTCCATCACTTCATGAACTGCCATCAAACTCTAACTGGGAAGAGAAGCAGAGGAAGTGGGAAAAATTCATTGCAGAAAGGGAGTGGGAATACTTCCTAAGAAAATAGAACAAACTATTCGGGCTTTCTAAAAAGCGTCAGGTAGGCTATGGGGGGGTAGCTGGTCATATGTCGAGATAGAGTATAGTGGATTCTAGTCGACTAGAACCAGATACCAATCACCAATAATGAGCAGTCGACTAGAAGGGAACTCAAGAGAATAGTATCATACAAAAGTATGTTGGACATTCAGAAAATAGAGAGGGAAGAGAGACACCAGAGTAGGGAAGCAAGACAAGAAGGAGCCTTAGAGCTGCACAGAGGAAGGAATCCTAGGGAGACCGACAAAGAAGAGAATCCGCTAGAGTTGGGTCATGACCGACATGAGGAAGGCATGGAACAAGAAGTGTCCCCTATGGAGGAAGAATTGTGGATAGAGCAGCCAGAAGCTCTCCAATTAAGAGCTCCCAATGAAGGAACAACCCTCTCTCCATTAAATCCGCGTACTCGAATACAGACTATTGTTGAAGAGGATCTTCGACTACGAGCTGGTGATTTTAGTATATGGAGTCGACTAGGTGACGACACATATATTGGATGACATCTCATTATACATCGACCAGAGGAAGGGAATTGGGTGACCTTTCAAGCGGCACCCTCCCACCGAAGTATCCACTTGCTCTTACTGACACATGAAGGAGTGCCCCCCCCCCCACCAAATACAGCTTTAGAAGAAACATAAAATTCAGAACTAAGGACAAATAGTTGCAGTGGACCATCGACAACAGAAGTCGACATCAACAGACTTCCAGTCGATGAAAAATCGACAATCGACGGGAACGGAAGTTCCATCGACCAGAGTTTCGCAGAGAGGAATACACCAATAAACCCACCACCCTCATCACCATCCCCACCTCCACTACCACCACCTCCTAAGAGCAGTGAAAGTGATTCAGACATGGGTCACGGATCGGCTCACATTCCTCTATATGAGGGGAATGAGGACCCCAGACGACACTGGTTCGTCTGCGAGTCGACTTGGGAGGCCAACCAAGTTACAGAAAAAGATAGACAAATGACACAGTTCGTCGGTGACTTAAGGAAAATGGCATTGATGTGGTCAATGACCTTTTCAGAAAGACAACCTAGAGCAACAAAAGCTGAGATTAAGGCACAATTTTTGTCATTTTTTAAAACTCTAGATGTTAAGCACCTGGCCGCAAAAAAATTGAAAACCACATCACAAAAACCAAGGGAATCTTTCCGCAACTACGATAAGCATTTGAAATACCTGCTGAGCCAGCTCACAGCCAGTTGGACTATGTTATAGATGAACAGTTACTAATCCAGTGGTTTCTTGCAAGGCTATCTCAGAAAGTGCGCCGACACATCAGTCTGGAAACGTTCAAATCTTACGAAGATGCGCTTGTTAACACCAAATTTATTTTTGTCAGAATTGCTCCTATTGCCTTCGAAATTTTAAGTTCTCATGGGTGATTGGGTTGGTTTCCAAAGTTTTCTCATTAAAATATGTCCAAGTTGGCCAAGAAGAGAAGGTAAAGAAGTTTAGGGAAAAAAGACAAATGAATTTTTCACAAATGGGGCAAAAGGGATTTATTAATTTTTGAATGAAATCTACAAAATGGGTTTTATAAAGATTTTATTTTATTTATATTCAAAAATTAATAATTTTGAATATTTCTCCAAAGTCAAATGCCGCCTTTTATTCACCAAACCAAGTTTTGACGGAGGTTTACGCACTAAACAAGGTTATTACCTTTCTTAAGGTATAATCAAAACCTTAAGGTATAATCAAAACATTAGCTAATAAAATAATCGGATGGCTAATGTAAAAAGTCAAAATTAAATCGACGGATAATATTGTTTTCGGAGATTAAAGATGCCCGTTAATTAAAGCAAAAAGGCTCGGCGGAATTAGGTATGTGTAGCCTTATCCGACGGTTAAAAAGTAAAGTGAAAAATAATCAACGGCTGAAAATAATTCCGGAGCCCAGACTTGCACGTTGGATAAAAGAAAGGAGCCCAGCGGAATTCATTACATGATGCTTGATCCAATGGCGGATAATTAAAGTGAATTAAATCAACGGCTATTATGAATTCCAAAGCTTAGACTTGCACGGGAGATAAGCCCAAAGTGCCCAGCGGAATTTGGTACATGGCATATGATCCGACGGTGGAAAGTTAAAGGGGTATCACATCAATGGCTGGAAATAATTCCGGAGATCAGAGCTGCGCAGTGGTTGAAATCAGGAAGGCTGGCGGAAAGGAGTACATGGCACTTGATCCTACGGTTGAAAACTAAAAGTAATTAGATCAAGGGTCACAAAAGAATCCAGGATAAAAAGATGCGGGATAGATAATCCGAAAAGAAGGCTCCGGAATAAACCATCCTATATAAATAAATTTGACTTGGTTTTAAAAAAATGATTTCATTTGCTGCGCGCGCTGAAGGAAGGAAACAACCCACCATATTTCAAAACTTAACTTCTAAGTGTTTTCAATCACAGGGAAATGGCGGAGATAAGGAGTCAGCTGGAGATTGTTTTTTTTAGAACAAGGGGAGGGAAGCCACCATTCAACAATGAAAAAGCAAATCAGCCCAGAAGACTTGCAGAAATATTTACAGTGAGAGCATTCATGAAGTTAAACAGTTCAAGGTTTAGAAGCAACTTAGCATATTTTTCTGGAAATGACTGTTTTAGTCATTTTATTCAACAAATTGTTTCCAGCAAACGAAGAAGAAATTTCAAACACTGAAAGATTTTTTTCATCATAACATCGGTATCTACAATAACCTCTCTCAGTTTTTACCCAGGTGATACAGATTGAGAGCAGCAAAGTCATCTTCAGAGGGAAAATATTCAGATTTCAAAATGACTGTTCTAGTCATCCAACAAAAATAATTGTTTAGCTCAAATGTAGATGTATTTTGCGAAACTGGGAGAGGCTTTTCTTCAAAACGTACCTATATACAATAACCTCTTTCAGTTTTCACACAGGTGCTATGTTTTAGTAGAAACAAAATCAGTTGTATAGGATAGTTTTCATGTTTTCCAAAGGACTATTTCAGCCATCAAATTCGAAGAATTGTTTTGGACAAATGGAATTTAATTTGACAAAAATGAAAGAGGTTTTTATTCCTAACAGGACTATAATAAAAAAAATCCTTCATTTTTTACACAGTAATCACAGGTTGGGATAATTTAAAATATCTTTACAGGTCATTTTTCCAGAAATATACAATTTTATTATCATCATCTTCAAAGGAATATTTCGAGGATATTGAGATTATTCTAGAGAAATGAAGATGTGGGTTTTGTTGGTGATGTGTCCAATTATAAAAACCTCTCCCATATTTCACACAGCTATCACCATTTGAGATATGCAGGAGGAACTTTGTTGTAACTATTTTCAGTTAGGTTTTCGAATTTTAGGTTTTCGAATTCTAAGTTAGGTAAAGACTTTTCTTATAAAAATAAAAATGTAATTGATAGTTAGGGGAGGATTTTCAAGAGCGGAGAGGCTCTACATTGTAATGGCTTCAAGTTTTCAGTAAATGAATGAAATTTGCAGAGGAGGAATGTAAAATATTTTTCATGTCAGAGATTCTTGTGCCATCTTTTCTTCAGTAAGTAATTTCTTTATGTGATTGTTTATCCTGTTTCCCACTCCATTTTGTACTTTCTTTCATGCTTGAGCATTAGTTTTATGGGCTGGAATTCATCCTGCATGCTCTAGGTCCATTGTTCAAGCATTTTAAAAATATTTTCTTCTAAAGTCTTGCAGAATTCACCCTAGAGGTGCTCTGTTTGATGGAATGTCTTCCTTTCTCTACTAATCAACCTGCTAATACCTCAAGACTGAGGAAATGGTGCCTACCTTGCCTATATTCATAAACTTTCAAAACCCTACCTCCTGCAACCTATTTCAGATATGATTATTGACTCCATTTCCCAATGGTCTCCTCCATGACCGTCCTACCAAGTCTTTTAAAACAAACTTGTCCTATTTGTCCCATTAGAAATCTGACCTTCTGAGTGTCTTTGATTGAATATCTTGAGTATAAAACCTTTGTAAAAAGTGAGAGATCCCTCTCTGATTGTATTAGGTCAGAAATACATTCTAAAGTGGTTTTTGCTGTTACCTCGGGATCTACCTTTTCACAACCTGGGTACATTCTAAGTGATAACAACGCTAACAAAATCTCTTCAAGTGGAGATGGATGAAGACATACCCACTTACCCCACAGATCACAGATTGGAAGAACATCTCGAGAACGTATAGAAGTCTCTGAAGGAGCTAAGACTCAAGAATCAAGAGATCTGGTGCACCAAATGCTTGATGGCCGGCCATTCCAAAGATAACTGTCGACAAGAATATAGCCGACAGGACGTTTGATTCGTACAGACCAATTCTTTTTGTGACATTTTCCAGGAGCATGGGGATCACTCAACGAAATATTGCCCGTTCAACATGAAGAACGGCAAGGCCTCCTGGTGTGCCATCTGCAAGACCAAAAATCATAACACAGCCGACTGTCAGTTGAACCTTAAGAACCAACAGAACTATCAGGCGGTCTACCAAACTAATGTAGTGGCATAGCATAACGAGCAAAAAAATCTAGCAAATGATCAGAATGGTCAGAGATACGATGGTCGATGATATGAGCACTGGTACAATAATCGACGCGCAGGCTACGGAGGAAGAGGTCAATTCCCTGGGAATCGCGACAACCGACCGCATCGACCCATCCAGTGCTTCACATGTTATAAATAGGGTCATCGGTATGCAGACTGTCCATATAAAGACAGAACTGATCTCAAATTCTGTACTCACTGTGGGGTAGGGGATCACTCACTAGAGGATTGCCCTACCATGTTAGAAAAAATTAATACCAAGAAAAATGTTAATGTCTTGTCTTGTGTGCAAAAAAATGATGTAGTAAACACCAAAAATTTACATATTGTAACTCAACAAGGAACAAAAATAGGAGCTGATAACCCCAGAATCAGTAAAATACAAGAGAAAAATGTCTACCCTGACCCACTGAAGGAAAAACAAACGTATAAAGAAGCAACTAATGTATTCAAATAAATTGCACGACAAGAAAACGTTCATAACAGCCGACATAACACAATAAATGAATTAATCCATCTCGTTCAAACAGACAACTCAGTATCCCAGTTCATTGATTTGCTGTATGAAATAAAAGGTACCAACTCTGAAAAACAAACAAAGAATATCTGGAGCTTAAATAAAAAAGACAAAGGCAATGCCGACCCACTTGTCGACCTAGAAATCGAAGGTTACCACGTCCGATAAGTAGTGCTCGACTTTGGCTCACAAGTAAACATCATGACTCGTGACACTTGGGAACAAATGGGCAAACCTCGACTTTATAAGTCAGGTATATACCTGAAACTAGCCGACCAAGGCCTAATTGAACCCATTGGAGTTTGGAAAAACGTTTCCATGACTATAAAAGGAATCTTGACCAAGGTCAATTTTGAAATCATTGACCCAAAGGAAGGATCCAGTTCCTTCCCGGCATTGGTCGGTCGACCTTGGGGTAGAAAGATGAAAGCATCCATATCCCTGGACAAGGAATGAATCAAATTAAAAGGAAATGGACAAAAAGTCATTGTACCCATTCATCCATCTCAAGGGGAACCTTGGACTGAACCTATTGATGAAGAAGTCGATGTCTGACAACTCTACCAAATCCACAACAACGCAGACTACACAGAACCAAATATCCACAGAGAATTTCACTTAGGTAACCAAGACTAAATTGGTTATAATTCAGACGCCGAATTACATGATTGGGAGATAGAGAACTACGAAACACAAGCAAGAGGGTGCTGGACTATACAGAAAGTACAGAAAAAACCCACCCAACAGTGCTTCATAGTGTCCATTGTCCCAAAAATATTTGAAAAGAAAATTAGGGAACACCCTACCTTACAACTGACCAACCTGAATACTACACAACTACCAAGATATAAGGAAAGGGAATCACTAGTCATGCATGTCGAGCAAGTGTCCAAAAATATTGGTGAACATGGCCGACTTCAAAGCCTAGTTGAAACTTTTACAGGACAAGCTGCTAGATGGTGGGATACCCATCAGACAAGACTACAAACTTGGACAAATGCTTCGACTTATTTTGTCGAAAGGTTTGGAGGAAAGAAGTTAACCTAACAAGCTCAGATACTTGTATTCACTCAAGGACAGAACCCAGAGGATCATATTAGAACTTGTGAAAGAGAGTGGAGAAGACCTAGATACAAGGATGAACGAGCATGGCCACACTTATTCCCATCAACCCTCGCCAACTTACCAAACAAATGGTATAATATGGAAGAAGCTAGAGGTGAAACCTTCTTATGGCACAAACTCAGGGAAAATTTCATTAAAGATTTCAACTTTATACCACAGAATGAAAACTTGGTCGAAACAGCAAAACAAATTAAAGAATTTATACAACCGACCGAAAACAAACCCTTACAAGATCACTGACAGATAAGGAAATGTAACAATATACAAACAAGGTCAAAACCATAGTCGACAGGACTACAATTAGAAAATGAAAACACAGAAGGTAAAAGCTTTCGATGGAAACCCAACCATGTCGAAACGACCAAACCTATTTGCACAATCCTGAAATTTGAAACAACTGACAAACAAGATACCGACAGAATGACTGCAGCCGACTTCCCTACCACATTCTCTCAGTTCAAAGAAGGAAGTCAACCAATCAATGAAGCCAAAGCACCAAAGTGGCTAGATGCTAAAGTCAAAACTAAAGAATTCGACATCTCAAATGATGATCGACCAAAAATGGAAAAGATTGGTGACTACTGAAGCGAAGAACAAACCACAGAGATAGTGAACTTATTAAAAGAATTCCAAGATTTATTTTCTAGATATTACAAAGACATACAAGGCTTAGTCCACGAAATGGGAGAGATGAAAATTGATACTAAACCTG
Organism: Pseudotsuga menziesii; assembly: GCA_001517045.1. Lineage (NCBI taxonomy): Eukaryota > Viridiplantae > Streptophyta > Pinopsida > Pinales > Pinaceae > Pseudotsuga > Pseudotsuga menziesii. The sequence goes on from LPNX010376858.1 coordinate 396,393, forward strand.
ATGTTCGACCTGTCAAGAAAAGGCCTTACAAACTAGCTCACAAATACAAGGAGATAGTCAAAAAGGAAATTGATTACATGTTGGTAGCAGGAATCATCTACCCTATCGACCAATCAAAATGGGCAAGTCTAATGGTTGTACAACCTAAGAAACATGATCTGACCAGACTAAGAATTTGTGTCGACTTCAGGGAACTAAACAAAGTAACACTGACAGACCCATTTCTAACCCCTTATGCAGATGAAATCTTGAACGAAGTTGCAGGACATGAATGCTACTCATTTATATATGGATTCTCGGGCTATAACCAAGTACCAATAGCTAAAGAAGACCAGAAGAAGACAACCTTTGTGTGTGAATTTGGTTCATTTGCTTACAAAGTTATGCCTTTTGGATTAAAGAATGCACCTGCAGTGTTCTCTCGAATTGTTGTCAAAACATTATAAGAATATATCTACAAGACTATGGCAGTATACTTTGATGATTGGACAATCTACTCCATGTTAAAGGATCATTGCAAATGGCTCAGACTTATGTTGGAGAGATGTCGACAGATTCAGCTATCCCTAAACATCAAGAAATGCATATTTGTGACCCCCATAGGGATACTATTAGGGCATATTTTTTGTAAGGAAGGTATTAAGGTTGACTTTGCAAAGATCAAAATTATCCTCGACCTAAAACCACCAGTAAACCCAAAACAAGTCAGGGTGTTACTTGGCCACACAGGCTATTACAGAAAATTCATAAGATATTATTCAGATATGACCTATCCTCTTGAATAACTATTAAGGGAAGATCAAGAGTTTAACTAGATAGAGGAATGCCACATATCATTCAAAAAATTAAAAAGAAAACTAGTCGAAGCCCCCATCCGAAAGTTTTCGAAATGGTCGATCAAATTCCATGTTCATATTGATGCATCAGGCCTAGCAATAGGAGCAATCCTAACTCAACCAGGAGATGATGGAATGGATTATCCTATAGTTTACAGTAGCAGAAAATTAAATAAGGATGAGAGAAACTATTCGACAACAGAAAGAGACGCCCTAGGTATGGTCTTTGCCCTACAAAAATATCGACATTATCTCTTAGCTAACCCATTTATATTCTATACCGACAATCAGGCCCTAAAGTATCTCATCAATAAACCACTCCATCATGGAAGGATTTGTCGATGTCTAATTCTCTTCCCAGAATTTGAGTTTGAAGTCGTTGTCCGACCATGCAAGTTAAATGCCGGTCTCGATCATTTATCCTGAATCGACACAGGAGAAGAACCGACAGGAGTCGATGATGACTTACCTAATGCACATTTATTTAGGATAGAAGCAGTCCCCACGGAACTAGAATAAATAACTTTGTTCTTAGAAGATGGACATGCACCAGAAGGTATGAACACCAAGAAAAAGCAAATCTTAGCTATGAAGGTTGCACCATACAGTATCATCAATGGATTTTTATACAAAATGGGAATAGATGATATCCTCAGAAGATGTGTACTAGAACATGAATGAGACCAAATTATCCATGAAGTACACTATGGACCTGCAGGAGGACATTTTCAAGTGGACACAACTGCAAAGAAAATCCAACAGTCACGATTATTGTGGCCGACACTCCACAGAGATTGCAAAAGTTTTGTTAGTTGATGTGACAAATGTCAACGACTAGGTCGACCCCTACCTAGTACAGAAATTCCTTTGATATCAGTAAACCCAAGTTTGACATTTGAAATCTGGGCCATAGACTTGCCAAGACCATTTCCTATACCAGCAAAAAGGTCAGGTGCAAGGTATATCATTACTGCAGTGGAATATGTCACTAAATGGTCAGAAGCTGAACCGGTCAATACATGTTCTAGTGAGATAGATGCTAAGTTTATCTATGAGAATATCATCACTAGATTTGGATGTCCACTAACCCTGATTAGCGACCAGGGGACACACTTTATCAACAAGACTATCAAAACCCTAACCAACCAGTTCCAAATCGACCACCATCGAAGTACAGCATATCATCCTCAGTCGAATGGAGCAATTGAAGCATTCAATAAAACATTAACAAGAGGATTAACTAAAATATGTAATGCCGATAAGGACAGCTGGGATGAGAAAATAACTGCAGTATTATGGGCATACAGAATAGCCTATAAACGATCGACCAACCAAACTCCGTTTTGACTAGTCTATGGACAAGAAGCAGTAGTTCCACTACACTTCCAACAATAGACACCTATTATCACTGAAATATTACATGTCGATGTCGAACAAGGAAAGAAGGACTGACTATTTCAACTCAACAAGCTGGAAGAGTATCGACTCATGGCTATACAACACCAAGAAATCCAGAAGCAACAACAGAAAGCATGGCACAACTGAAACATTAAGAACAAAAACCTGTCAGTCAGAGACCTTGATTTACTATATAATAGTCGGGTCAAAGGAAAACCTAAGAAGCTCCACACAGAATGGATAGGACCTTACGTTGTCGAAGAGATACATCCCAACGGATCAATCCAACTAAGGACATTACAGGCATAGTATTTCGGAATCTCGTTAATGGAGCCCAACTTAAATGCTACAGAAACTAATTCAAAAAAAAATAAATCATATAACGACCATAACTGTCAACCAAAAGCCATAAAAACTTAAAAAAATTCAAAAAACCAAAAGCATACCATACTTACAGAAAAAACATGACATAAAATCACCATCTCAACAACCGCCATCATGGCCATCGACCTAACACCATCGACCATTTTCATCAACCGACCACTCCCGGCGACCATTCTCATCATCGACATCAACCGACGACTTCGATAGTCCCATCGCGGATTCATGACATCGAGCGTGAAATAAATTCGCCATTAACACACACTCAAGTCTTCTAGCTAGAACATCACGTCCGCCATTAATACACCCATCGCCGCACACATCCACAGCATTGCCTATAAATACTGGACTGCCAAAGGATCATTCACCACAATCCATACAGAGAGAGCATCAGAGCATCCAGCCGACCAAAATTCGAGAACCCCTTAGTGAAATCGACCACCAAACCAAAACAATGGCCCCTAAACAAACTAGAGCCTCAACTAAAGCCAAGGAAATACAGGTCACGAATACACCTTTAGTCCGCAAGTTGAAAAACATCAAAAATGCCACAAAGTACAAGAAGGCTCATGGAAAAAACTATGGACCGAAATGAAAGAATGGGCCTTTGCCGACAAAAAGGCCACTCAAGCAGCAAATAAAATCAAATGTAGCACTATATTCGCCTATGCCAATGCACCACTTATGGATAGATTTGATGGCACAAAGGAAATTGCTGTCAAATTCATCATCAGTCGATATCACAATGTCCGGTTCTACTTCGACGAACCGGTCGACATATCTGGAGAAGTCATCTCCAAGCTGATTGGTCTCTCTAATGAAGGTAACCCCGTACCAGTTGGAATCAAAGAAGGACTAGTCGAAGAGCTCACTGGGTCATCTTCGAGTAAGAACTCCAAGGGGTTGATGATTAGCCAAATCACAACCCGAATGCCACAGATTGTGGCCAAAATCATCGCAATAACACTCACTAGCAGGTCGAGGTAGTGACCTTAAGTTAGACATGCTAGAAGCTGTCGGCACTATTTCCGTCGATAGAAGAATATACAGATGGGAAGAATATGTTGCCGACATGGTGAAGACCATCTGTGAGAGATGTCAAGAAACCGGGGGAATCATCAAGTTCCCCTCCCTCATCTTATGGATTGTAATGTACCACCTCTTCCTAGAGGGAAGTCTAATATTTCAGGAACTATCGAAGTTCGACATGTGGAGATTTAAACCATTCTCCCAGTGAGGAACCTTGCACGAGCTTGAGCACGGGAAAGTACTGTTGGAGAATTGGTTCCAACAGCTCAAATTCCGCATGACTAGATGGAGGGTGCCTCAAAACATCCGAAGAAATCTACCGATGAACTCTCACATCTAGTTGTAGCTCGACGATACATTAGCATGGTACATGCAGGACGACAATTTCAATGCCAAAGCCCTCGACTACTATCCATCTGTCGACCAAATCTTCCGTGAACTGTCTCGACAGGATAAAACAAAAATACTAGTACTAGCAGCAGCAAAACAAATCGACTTCTCGATCGAGTAGCCGCTCATAGACCAAGAAAAAGAGGAAGACTATGAGCTCAACCTCCATATCAACACATTTGTGTCGGAGGAGACACCAGTCGAACACACTAGTCGACTGCAAATAACCATCAAACCTCTGACCGCAAAAATAGCAGGACCCCAGACCGCAAAGCCAAAGCTGTAGCCACAGCAGCAGATAAGTCCTCTGACTGCAGAAAGTGTCATCTCGACTCAGGAACCAATGATCGAGACAGAACCAGAAAACCTTGAGTATGCTGTCACAAAAGGCATCATTCAGAAATTGTCGAAAGAAATAGCAGCGGTTAGGAAGAAGCTCAAAACACAACAACAACAACAAGGTAAAGGTAAGCGCAAGCTTATCCTTGTCAACTCGTCAGAAGACGAGGAGGAATTGGTAGCCACGGCCCTCGACATCATAGAGGATGCCGCAGAAAATAAAGTGTCGGTCGAAACCCAATTCCAGCGATTTGTTGACGCAGGAGCACAAGCAGGTTGACCAAAGAAAGCAAAGACTACGACGACGCTTGAAAATGTCGTCAATCTTGTGTCGACGCCTCCACCCCCATCATCGACGAAAATAATCGAGGAACAAGCACCGGCACCACAATCAGTCAGCCCCCTCGACTTATGCAAAAGTGCGATGACGAAGGCTGTAAAAGCAAAAGTCAACAGAGATAGGGACCTGCAGGATTTCTTTGAGAAACCTCCTGCATTGTTTACGTTAGCTCAAAAGATCTCTACAAAATCACCTATCTTCACGTCTGGAGGACACCAACCAGGACACGACGCATAGTCCACAATTGTTGCAACCATTACATCGACTTTCGAAAGAAATCCTGATAAGGAAGCTAAAGTGATTGCACGTCAGTCCTCAATTATTGCACCGACTGTACCCGTACCCCAAGCCGACCTACCATCCACTGCACTGACTGAAGGAGAAACTATGGATGACATAAAACGACAAACTAACCAAATTTCCTTCGACATAAACTCACACCCTCTACCTGACAACCCACCACTCAACCATACTTCCCCCAAACCAATCACCCCCGACCATTCGCCAACTCCATCACCACCACCACCACCATCTCCACCATCACCACCACCCCCTGACTCAGATAAAGGCCCCCCACAACTGACTACATCCAAACAACCAGAGGTGGTAGTCATCCCACCTCCCCAACCAGACAAACCATCGTCCTCTAACCCACAAACCAAATATCTAGCCTCGACTGTTGCAGGTACACAGGAAGCCGATAAAGAAAAGCATAAGAAGAGGAAGGAGAAACACAAGAAGGAGCATCATTAAAATCCTTAAAAGGTCCAAATTAGATTGAAGGATGCAAGCTCCCTGACCGACACGGAGTTAGGACAACTCCTCAAAACCCTAGCAAGTGAAGCAAAGATGAGGAGTGAGCAAAGAAATAAACAACTCAAGGACAAAAACGCAGAACAAGTTGAGTTTCTCGACAAATCCAAGAATCTGGCCCAGTCCATCATGCTGGGCCCCATAGAAATCGACACAGACAAACTACTCGAAGGGAATATCATTTATTTGAGAGCATGGTGTCGACACTCCAAGCTCACATTCATGAAACAAAGGAGGAACAAAAGGAGGAAACTGCCCGACTCCTAATGGCACAGCACACTGCATTTTTTGAAGCCTATAAAGTACTACAGGATCATATGGAGGAGTCTGTCGTAACTGAAGAAGTACTAAGAGACTAGCCTAATCACTATGGGCAAGTTTATCAGTAGACTCAACAAACCCAACAAGGGATTCAGGCATTAGAGAGTAGAAAAACCACCGAGGAAGCACTCGGAACGACAATAGAAGAACAGATAGTGCTTGAAACCGCCAAACTGCAGAAACTAGAAAGGGAAGCACATTAGTGGGTGCAACAAGCTCTCCCTAACTTAGAGAAAGTTGACATCATCTTCCTGTAGATGAAACAACTTATTGAGACTGCAGAGGAGAAGGACCAGTTCATGGGTCTCGAAATGGAGAGGATAGCTGAAGTCTCCATCTCAGAAAAGATGTCAATCTTATCAGGCTTGACCACACTCACCATCGACATCCAGAAAATTTTGCAGATTTGGATAGATTTCCAACATCACCTCACTGTAACAGCCCCAACCATTGTAGAAGTTTGTGTACAGAAAATACTGACTATCAGACTTCACAGCCCACCACAATAACTATTGAGACCACCAAGAATTTTTGTACCTCCCTGTTTCTTTGGGACGAAGAAACGTTTTGTTCGTGGGGGAGATGTAGAAGGAGCAAGTCGATAAAGTCGACTTAAAGGATAGCTAACTTAGTCTATCAACCGACTAAGTCAATAGGTCGACTTAGTCGATCAGCCAACTAAGTCGGTCGGCCGACTAAACTAGAGATTAGGTCGGCCACCTAAGGTCGTGTCGGTTCATTGAACCAACGAGTAGTTATTTTGTAACCATTCTGTAATCATATATATTAGGTTGTTGAGCCAGATGAGAACTCAGTTCAGTTCTTTGTGTTGTATGGACTCATTCATATAATATAATCTGTTTATTCACCTATTTGTTCTTATCTCTTATCTCTGTTTTATATATATATGTTTTAGTGTGTATTATTGGTAACCTTATGTGATCTGTGAGATTACAACAAGCTTCCTCAAATCCATTTTCATATTTAAACATCATGATGATATTTGTTTTTTATTCAAGAAGAGTCTCCACAAGTTGTGATTCTAGTACCACTCAATATGGATAAGCATCAAGTTTCTTGGAAGAGGATGGCAATGGAGCATACACACCTAGAGATAAAAGTGATGGCATGCACATATATTTTCTCCAATTAAATGAAGAAGTGAAGTAGAGTGAACCACAAGTTGCAGATGTGGGTCTTACTGTGGAATCCAATGAGGAATAACATGCTTGCACCAATATACTCTGAGAAAAATATGAATTGGAACCATGCGAAGTTGAAGAACCAAGAACCCATCATCAAGTTGTTGGTAGTGTGGGAGGTGAATTCACTTCCAACTTCTCGTTGGGTGATTTCCAAATCACTGCAAAGGAGATTGGTTTTGTTGATGGAGGTGACACATATTTTGGATTATATCCAAAAGAAGAACATAAACCATATTTAAAGTCACCAATTGACCTTCATAATGAAGCAGAATACAAACCCACATTAGTTGGGTGTGAACCGGAGAATTTGGTGGAAGAGGAGGCCATCATAACTATACCACATGAGGAGGGTGATATGATGAAAAGATATGATCACAATTTTAGATGTATGTACTCCCTTGTGTCATAATGAGGGTTCATCCACTTCATGGGAGAAGTTTAGCATGGTGGAGTCCTCTAACATTTGACTCAAATTTTGGGTGTTCATGCAGTAAGTAGAGGGGTGGATTGTCATATGGGAGTTTGCACAACTCTCATGAGTTGGATGAAACCACCTATGGTAGCACACACAATGTTAAAAGGATTCCCTTGTATCAATTTGAGATCTAATTGTTATTTTGAAAATAGAAGATGTTGCAGGTGTTGTCAAGAACCGATGATGCACACAAACTTGTTGAGGATATTATGAGGAGGACACAGTTGGAGGAAGGTAAAAGATGCATTGTTGAAATTTTCAATAGTGTCCAATTATGCATCATAAAAGAAGTACTTTAAAATATGAAATGATCTTACTTGCAACTATTCATGGGATAGAATCTTGCACTCAAATATGCAAAAGGAAAAGGATATGGAGGTAGAGAAACTACAGATGGAGTTGGAGGGATCCCATCCTTCCTCTTACACCACAAGCAGTCACATGTATATCGATGGTAACATTCATTATTTAATGAAGGAACCTCATGAGAGGTTTGAATATGAAGAGGAATATTATTTGTAAGTGATTGAGATAATCACACTCATGGAGGATGCAAATGGCATAATGGTGCCGTAATGGGAGTAGCAGCTCTATATAATCAATGAATAATGAATAATACAATACAATGATCATGCAATATGCATGAATTCCAAGACAATTCGAATTCCTAAGGAGGTCATTCGAATTGAATGAGTGGGTGTAGCTTAAGTGACTGTAAGCCACAATAAACACGCTAGTTAACCAACTGATCAAGTGTTGATTGACTCAACTTAGTCATAACTGAAGTTAGAGTGCAATGAATGACTTATTCTAACTGAAAGTAGCTCAGACACATGTCACTGCATGTCAACCAACAAGTGGTAGCACATCAATAACTCCAATGAAGTTAACTGAAGTCAAACTGGCCATCATAGGTGGTTGGAGGCGTCCCTGTTGACTCCAGTTCATTAAAAATTAATAAAATAATCAATATAATGAATGGAGGCGCCTTCACCACTCAGCTTAACTGATTGTAACCATCAGTTAGCAATTAGGTGCATTTATGACACTCAGATCACTCCTGGAGTGCTCCAGTTGGCCTCCCCAAATGAAGGAGAAGGCTTAGTTGGCCTCCTTGACTGAAGGTAGGTGTGGGTGTGCTCATGTTGATGTCATACAGTGCTCCTCTGATGTCAATTAAGTCAATAAAACTTAGGATAGTGTTTTAACAAGGCCAAATTGACCAAATTAAGTGTGCATGGTGGGTAAATTTCTCCAACACTATGATCCAAAAAGGAAGTGAATTACTTGGGAACAAGATATTCTCCAAGTTTGATAATCTCCACTTTGGCCATCATTGAATTTGGATGGGAGAAGAAGTTTTGCAAGAAACAATTATTGGTTGTCAATGTGGCAATTATGGATTTCTATTCATGGCCACTAGCTTGATTCATGCACCCATTGATTCAAATCCTTACATGAGGAGAACATACAACAAGCGTCTTGGTGAGTTTGTATGTTCTTTCTTTGATAGCACTATGATTCATTGTAGGATGTTGGAGAGTAGTTGTCTCAATTCAGAAGTTGCATTGTACACTTGAGTAGAACAGTCGTTGTATGATAAATGGATTGAATGTGAATTTGGAGGGACTAGGATAATATATCTTGATATTATGCTTGGGTAAGGCAATGTGGGTGCCTACATAAAGAATAATTGGCTTACATTTGTTTGGAACTTTTCCAAAGATGTAACCAAGCTATGTAGACCCATTTGGTGTGATGAACCTTGTAAAGGATATCTCCTTTTGATCACAAATATGGTTGTCCAAGATAGGAGAAAAGTTTCTTGTTGAGATGTGAACCTAGGAAACTTTATCAAAGGAATGAAGGAAGTGGTGATATGCCACCCCATGTTTTCCTCCCTATATTTTGCTCCATCACTTATGTTTGAGGACGATGCTTTGGGAATAGGCACAATATTGGATTTGATGAAGAATGGACATATCAATGCTTATGAGAGCAAGTTGTTGCAACCCCATGAGACACACTATTTGATCCAAAACAAGAAGATGGTAGCCATTGAGCATGCATTGTCTAAGTATGGACCATACTCAAAAGGAAGTGAGCTTGTGGCCAAGTTTGATCAAAATGGTCCAAGGAGAATTTTGACACAAAAGGAGATTGATGGGAAGCTTAACAAAGGGGTCATCTATTATGGAGGGAGATTCATACAAATCTTGAGGCAGTCTTACAACAACATTTTGGAGGTAGTTCTCATGCTTCATCATACATATTTTCATTTGCTTGAGGATAAGAAAATTTTGGGAGGGGAGGACTATAATGTCCCCATTTTGGTAGCAGTTTAACAACCCATTGAATGTCCATGTGTAGGAGAAAATTAAATAAATTAGTTAGGAAATAAATTTTGGTCTATGGTTATTAAATTAAATTAAATTAAATATTTGAGAAGGGATGTAGCCCCTATTGTAAACATTTAATTATTAATAATTAATTATTTGGATGAGTTGTAAATGATTAGGTGGGCACATAAGAGATAATGTGGACCTATTGAGATGCTTTACAGAAATAAGGAAACTGGACGAAAGAAACAAAAAGAAAGAAATTTAGTGAAAACCAGGAAACTAGAAGAAAGGAAAGAAAAGAAAAGAAAATCAAGAAAGCACCATAAACTCAAGGAAAATATATACTAAAGCGGGAAAATCTAGAAAGCAGAGAAAAAATTCATAAAGCTGCAAGTCTCCAACTCAATCAAGGAGGGTGCATTGATCCAATGCAATGCATATTATCCATGAAGTAAATTTCCCAAGAAGCAATAAGAGCCTATAAAAAAGAGAAAGAGTGCACCATTCACATATTTTTCCAATATTGAAATTTGAAATTGAAGAGCTCTGAGATTTTCAAAGACTTGAGAGTTGTGCCCCTTGTCACCAGCTGGGAGATACGCTCATGTTGTTCATTGTGCTAGTTGAATATTCATTTAGAGGTTGAGGAGAAGGAATCAAACCATTATTAGTGAGATTATTTGCAGGTCCTTATGCTATTTCAGGTCATTCAAGATCTGGAAGAAGAGTTGATGATCCAGTGGTTTTGAAATCTAGAGCTTGATGTTCTTTTTCAATGAGATATTTGATGTATTGGATAATGATGTGTATTAATAATGTCATCACTACTATATTTGAATTTATATGATGTAATTCCAGTCTTATGGAACATTTGATTTCATTTCTGAACTTTAGTTATGCATAAATTTGATATCCATATGAATCTTCTTCCTATGCTCTAGATATTGATAGATTTTGACTAGTTTTCATAATTGAGTTAATTGACTGAGTTTTGCTCCACAAATTTTAGATCTGAAAGTTATTTCTATCAACTAAGACCATTTCAAACTCATCCCAATTCTGAAAACTACAATTAGTTACCCTTTAGTGCGGTTTGGATTTGTCTGGAAAGTAATTAGTCAAGCACTCCTAGAATTGTCTTTTCTTTCCTCATTCCAAATCATTGTCAAACTGAGTCCAAACCTTTAAATCTAAGTTTTCTAGAAGGCTGGGGTATATATTAGACATACACTTCTATTTTTCATTAGAAGCCTTTAGTTTCCACACAAATCCTTGGGCCATTTCCTTGAATCCTTTGGTTTTACCAAAGGAGTCCACCTAGGTGTGATGTAGAGGAGTAAATGTGCAACTGTCGTATTTGGGAGTCTATTTAGGCTATTGTAGATCAACGTAAGGTTGTATTTGACCTTAGTACCATATTTTGGGAGAATAGAAACTTTTTTGAGGTGTTTGAAGCAAGTCTGATAATAAACTAGTTAGTGTATTTTTGAAATTTTCTGCATAGTGTGCCTTGATCTTGAAAAGGTACATTACAAAAATATCATCATGTATCTGAGGTCTTACACCTCAAATTCCATGATATATTCCCATTTTCCTCGCTTTCCCATTTTGTATGGATGCCAACAAACAATATGTAAGAAGTGAGAAATTAAATCTGCTACATTTCAATTTAGCATAATACACTTTTATTCAACAAATATTAACCATTACCTCTTCGATATCCAAGTGTCAAACTGTATCTTACAAGTTGTGCATTGTATATTTTAACCCTTACTCTACAATGTTCAAAATGTGAACAGTGTCCTCATTAAATTCCTCTAACAATGTTTCAGATGCAACATTGAAAAGATAAAACAATGAATACAATTCATTAACCGTTGCCCCTCTCATTTGCACAGTAGATATATTGCATGGAATTTTTTTTATAACAAGAGACTTTCAAACTTTCAACGGAATGAAGATATTGTAGAAATCAACAACACATTGTTACTTTCCTTCCATGACATAGCATGCTTTAAACTTATGCAATGGATAGCAGTTGTTTGTTTGAGCAATCCATAGCTATAAAATTTCCCTCTACCTAGAGCTATCAACTCGATGCCAAACTAGTGATTAAGAAATACGATGGAAGTTTGCATGTAGAGAAGCTATATGACTGGTTGTGCTTCTTGGATGTTTACTTCACTTGTCACAAGGATAGATCAAGCTTTCAGCAACCCGAAAAAGAGCTAAAGTCCACTCCTTGTGATCTTCATCTTCACTATTATGCATGATGATGGTTGCAATACACAATTAGGTTCCCATGTTTGTAATTCCATTGTTTTAACATTAAATATCATACCTAATATTGTTGATTGGTCTTCCCTTCCTAGCTAATACAAGGGTAGAAATCTGTTATATGTATGCTTGAATGCCATTCAAAGGATAGAACATATATTTAACTCAAAAGTTTTGATATATTGACCGTTGAGCTATAGCATTAAAACAACCCATACCACATGATTTATGGTAGCCAACAGATCATATTGCATGATCTATTACCAAGTTGATATATAGTGATATACTTCGCTTGAGACCCATGTGTTGGGTAACCTTGGATTTAAATATATCATGAGATACCTTGAGTTTGCATGTGAAAGTTGATATGGTGTGATTGCATATATTTATGATTTTTATTTCCACATGTATATCGCACTTGAACTTGTGGAATAACCACTGGATAACCGTCACGTAGAATTGTTTCAAGCCCCTGCTCACAAACCCTAAGGGCGTGGATCCTACTTTTCTAAAATTTATGAAACTCTATTGTACCGGTATGGTAACAAGAATAATTATGAGTTGTTTATAGGTAAGCACGACATGAAGTGGCTGCATGTACAAATAGAAACCTGTTGCAAGTCACCACTTGTCACATGTAAACTATAGCTCTCATACACACTTAATAGGATATTGACTTGAAAGAGTACTGCACAAATAAAGATGCACAGGAAGGGTTGTTATTGTTAAAGATAAAGTAGCCACATGGTATTTTAGTTTGGTATAGTGGAACCCATCGATTGATTATTAACACCATTTCAAAAAAGAGTCCAAGAGAACATAGCATCCAGGGATTCAGAGGCATAAGCTACATGATCTTATCCATTGCCACAATGAGATTTAGCTAAGTATTTCCCATCCTATAGAAAATATGGAAGCTTAGGTTTATCACTTATAAGGAATATACATGCATCCAATCATGCTGAAATGTAAGATCATGTGCTCGCTTTAGGATATAAAACTTATGATACATATTCTAGGATCTCTCAAGACCATAAATTTTAGATCAACTGTGCATTTTGAGGGATGTACCAACATGAAGTTAGAAAAAATCTAAAATAATCACAGATCAACACTAAGACATCCAAGAGGAGGGGATATCACTAAGAAACATCTTGGATTTTTTATTCTGGAAATGTCAACGCCTTTATAGTACTCCTTTAACTATTAATCTAGCCAAGCTATTGGCACCTTTGTCTATTGGGCTTGTTGTGTTCATAGTGCACTTGGGAACCATCCCTATAACATGAACATATATCAACTCTATAAGGATTTTTGGTGCAGCTATTTGTATGGTCATTGAAAATTCTTGGGATGATCACGTCATATGGAAATGACTTCACTCTTACTAATTGAGAAAAGGGTCATTGAATTTATCTAAAATGAATGTAAGGTAAGAAATAGAACTATGTTCAAAAACACAGAGATGTCTATTTTGTTAATCTCATAAAAGAGATGAATTCCAATTAAGCATTCTAGAACAACTCAATACAGGAGGAGAGGTGAAGCTTGTGTTGGTAGCTCCACAATCAGCAGTTCAGGGGAATAGAGAAGATGAACGTTTTAGAAGTGCAGTTGAACATATCAGTATGATGGAGGAGGATCAGGTGGACAAAGGGTTTCGCAGGCGGGGCTCGCATGATTTGGATGGAGGGGCAAATTCAAACAGAGTTGGAGTGAAATTCACCAACCATGCAATCGTCCTTGGTTTTCCACCCTAAAGAATTAACTACTGAGGTGTTAGAAGGGTGAGGGGGACCATGAGCTGGATGGGATAGGTGATTGTCAGACTTGAAAGGGTACCGTTAGTGCCAAAGTTTTCTATTCTAAGTGAATTCGCACGAGGGAGATGAGCCATAGAGGATCAAACAAATCTTTCCTAGATGGGGTGGCTCCGATCTCTAGAGTTGTCTATTCTAGGTGAAATCATTGAAAGAATAGACAACTTCGATAGAAAACCCTCCCTATTTCATAATGACTTTCCTTTTGTCCATTACACTGTAATCCTAGTCATTTTTCAACTACATAGCCCATTTACCTTAACCTTGGTCTATGAAGTCCCTTCTTGATTTCTCTTCATTTTATGCCTTATGGTCTTGTGTGTGCTCCTTTATATACACTTGATCATGTTCCCTTCTCATTGCCTTGAGCCAACATTTGAAGGTTGCATGCACAACTTTAAGGTGGGTGCACTCTTCACCAGGTCCATAGATGAAACCCCAAAATGCTCCTAATGACCTTCTCTTAAACTTCTATTGATGTTACCAATGGCCACACTCCTTCCATGCTCCCATTCCTTGATATGTTTGGTTCACTTTGGTTGCATGCCTTGCTTCCTTATTTACAAAGAGGTAAGTGAGCACACTTGTTATGCGCTTGTGGGTTAAGTGGGGAGTGTTCTAGCCCATCAGTAAGGCTTTCAAGCATTTGTTGAAGGGTGACGATGTTACATCCTTCCCCACTCAACCAATTTCCATGCCGACAACGTCTTGTCAACTATTTTCGAAGGATGCCAAGGGTTTGCTGCTTGATCTCTTGGACTTTATCTTCGTACTGCCATAAGGACTCTTTACTCTCCCAACTGTCGTCTTTGTCGAGAAAACCCTTCCATTAATGTATGAAGTACTCCTCCTAATTGATTTTGTCATGTTGAACCACTTTGTGAGCCAACACTTTCTCAACTTTTTGTTTTGTTGATCTGCAACCAAAGTAGGCACTCTAGATGGTCTTTCTCTACTAGGGTCATCTTCATTAAGTTTGCTTGCTCGCAACTAACTTATGTGAAACATCAAGTGAAAGGAACCTAGATGAACTAATAACTTCAACTTGTATACAAACTCGTTGATCTTCTCAAGGATCTTAAAGGGTCCCTCATACCTCCACACCAATACATAACACACCCCGATCGGTGGTTTGAACTACTCTTTGTTGAACCTAAGCAAGACCTTGTCACCAACCTTGAACTCCACTTCTCTTCTACCTTTGGTTCGCCTTATGGCTTCATTATCTTCGTCAAGTCCACCCATGAAACCCCAAAATGATCATGAAGACCTTCTCTTGGAATTCTATTGACACTATACAGATTGTCAGACTCCTTCCATGCCACGTTCCATGTTCTCATTCGTTGGTCGGTTTGGTCCACTTTGATCACATACCTTAGTTGCTTCCTTTTTTTTAACTATGTGGAATCAATAACTTGTTGAGATTATGAGAGCTAGGCCCATGTTCAAATCCGATGGCTACCACTATAACCCAAGAGTATATATCCGATTAGCCCCACAAACCACATCAAGTGAGCCTCTATCCATAGGTTTCCTATCCTTGAAGCCTTTTTGAGCGTCAAATCAAACCAATATTTGATCCTTCCTTTTAAAAAAAAAAACCAATCAATTCAATCCCACTAATAGACCCATACCCTACCCGTTTCCTTATCCGTTATCCGTGAAGGTGTTAGTGCAACCGTTGGTAAGGTGGGGCGCGTCGCCTGTTGGCAAGGCTTTAAATCCAACGTTACAGAGTATCCATTCACTAATCACGATTACAAAACTAACCGTATTTAAGGTGGCAACGACGATAATCGATAGTGTTGCAAGCAAACTCAAATATTTCGAGGAATCCACGGCGAAAGCAAAAGCTGTCAATACTTTATTCAATTGATTGATTGCTGCCAGCTCTGCGGACTTGTGTGAGTACAATATAGTTATTAGTTTTGTTCCACGACCCCATTGATTGTCTTGGCAGGAGTTGACATTTGTAAATTTGGACTAAGTCTTCTTCGGCAGTCCGTCAATGGCTTTTTATTCATGTAGGCTAATCTTTTCTCTGTTCTTCATGTTTGTGTTTCGATCTTATTTAAAGATATTTTTGTATAAAACATTTAACACAGTGCGGTTTTTACTGTAATCTACCATAGTTTGCCAGACTGGTGATTGATAGCGACACTACTCGAATTTATCTCTAGAATTGGCAGTTTTATAATTCTTGTACTGTTATTTCCATTGCTTCTTGAAGTTTTACGCAAAAAATATTTAGTAACCTTCCCAATCGAGATCGTAATGAAAACTTTTTGGTATCTGATGCAGCAATACTTACACGGTCGATGAATATACATCCTGCTGTAATGCAACAGGCTTCTACCTCTGTAAATCTCAATATCCTATACACAGGCCTGCCAATGGCCCAATTTTTGCATAGTAAGTTCTTCAATTTGAAATCTTCCTAACGGTTGTATCTGTGGAATTGAGAACTATTACTATTAGAATTACAAATATTAAGATAGGTTTTCAGTTGTACGTGTCTTTGTACGCTTTGTGATGTTTGTATATTGTCCAATAACAGAGAATAAAATAGAAGGCGGGCAACAACCACTGACTATTATAGGCCATCGCGGTTCCGGTCAGAACAAAGTATTTAGTGCTGGAGACGCTCCTAATGTCAGACATTCTATTATGGAAAATACCATAAAATCTTTCACCATGGCTGCAGAAAATGGCGTAGAGTTTGTTGAATTCGATGTACAGGTAGATAGCTTTTCATTTTTTGAGACAGGATATGATGTTTAGGCTTGTTGCCTTCTCGGAACTTGGAGATTTGCTATGTTTATTAAATGTTGTTGCTTTAAATTTGTTTCAGGTCACTAAAGACGGCCATGCTGCCATCTTCCATGACGACTATATAATAACAGATGACAAAGTAATTTGCCTTGTATATTTTTGTTTCCTGTTTCATTCAAAGTATATTTTGTTCAAAAGTCTAACTATCCATAAAGGAATATAACCTAAATGGAGAGATCAGAGTGGACTTTTTCCCCACCAAACCGTTCTAACTTTCTTGATGGTCTGTCTGTTTCAGGGATTACACACTGCAAGGCGCATTGGAGAGCTTACTCTTGAAGAATATCTTTCTATGGGATTCCAAGCCGATGGCCTGGAGGTAAGATTCTTTAGAGATTCGTGGATCGAATAATTCAGTTTCTGTTGATCTGCAATTTCTGATCGTTGTTTCTTTTCTGTTGCTTAGATCCAAAGGCCTCTGGTTCGAAAAGCTGATGATGGCAGCATTTGCAAATGGATTGTGAATGTGCAAGACCGCCTATGTACTCTGAGAGATGCATTCGAGAAAGTTCCTCTCTCCGTGGGATTCAACATAGAGCTGAAATTTGATGATGAAATTGAGGTTTCTGAAGCAGATCTTAAATGGGTGATTGGTACAGTTCTCAAGGTAGAATGCTTGATCTTTGTGTGACTGCATGGCTGCAAAAATACTTTTGCCATCTGCTTTTCTTTATGTTGTTAACCTAATAATCATTTCAGGAGGTGGCGATGTATGGAAAGGGCAGAAAATTTTTCTATTCTAGCTTCAATCCAGATGCAGTGGATTTATTGCATAAATTGCAGACTGAGAACCCGGTATGCACTTTTGATAAGTTTGTTTCCTTCCATTCATTTCACTTGACAAAGTTATAAGGGTTGGTCCTAGCCCCGTTCTCAGCTTAAGGTTGTGGTTCTGAAAGTAGGCATGTTTAAACTTCTACTGATTAGTGTGATATTTTACCCCATAGTCGTTCACTTATTGTATCATGATTTTCTGTGATTTCAGGTGCTCTTTTTAACAGAAGGGGGTACTTATGTTTACAAGGATGAGAGAAAAAACTCTATTGAAAGTGCGATGGAAGTTTGTCTAAAATGTATGTGTAGTCTTTGAATTCATTCAATGATTTGTTCAAAGTTAGTTGGTAAGTTCAGTACTGCATTGTGTTGAAAAGTAGTAGTGAAGCCCAGTGAATGTCCCTTGCAGGTGGATTGCAAGGAATTGTCAGCGATGTTAGAGCAATTTTACAGAATCCTGGATTAGTCTCGAAAGTTAAGGATGCTGGATTAGGCATACTCACTTATGGTGAACTTAAGTGAGTATAATCTCCAATTATCTATCAATCTTGAATTACACACTCATAATTTTGATAAAATTAAGTTAAATATTTTGAAGTAGTTCTAAGTTAAAATCTAATTGATGTGGTGGGTGTGCTGCAGTAATTTTGTTGAAGCATTGCTGAAGCAGAAAGAAATGGGCGTTGATGGGGTGATAGTGGATCATGTTGAGGAGATGGTTACTTCTGTTCGAAATGCAACGATTACTGATAGCACGTCAAAGCAGCTGCCTAGTTTTCGTTAGCGTTATTTGATATTATTTATTGAGCATGCAACAAGCTACAAATGGATTTTGTGTTGCCTTTCGCCCGTGAATGACTTTTTGCTTTTTCCCATGCTGGGGAACCGGGTGTTGTTGATGGAATCTACGTGGTTGGACGTCCCTCTTTAATCTCGACTCATTTTTTACTCTCTTATTTCGTATGGTGACAGGGTTAAAATCACGGGTGGATTCAACTTTGGTGATCGGGTGGAAACATTGTTTTGGTAGATAACGTTTATTTATATTACATGCTTTTGATGGGAAAATATTTGACACTCAATTTGGGATAATAGAGAGATTTTTTTTTTGAAGTTCTAAATTTCAATGAATGTTGGGCAATATGGTTGCATATGAAAGTATTTATTTAGTAGATAGGCATTTGCTCGAGCATCACATTGGCTTGAGTGGGGTTACAATCTTATCATACTAGTCTTAGAATAAACTTTATGTAATATTATTTGAGACCTAAAAAAATTTGTTTATAAGAGTTAAAAAGTGTTTTAGGGCTAGGCCATTATGCAATAGCATGTGTGACCTAATTTTTTTTTAAGTTTTTAAGAATTGAGAGTTTTAGGCTAAAGCAATATTTCATTGTTTTATTTTTTTGGATTCATATATATTTATTTGATTGACAATATGACCTAAATATTCCACTTTATAGACACTGAAAACATAATTGAACTTTTTAAGAAAAAGTTGCTAATTTTGAAAGAGTTGTAATACTTGGTCTCTATGAGCTAAACAAGTATAGGACTAAACAATTATAGGCTCATAAAATAGGCCTATTTTATGGTAGTCATGTTGCCTAAATAAGGTGGGCATAATTAAGGGTACAAACTTCATGTGTTCCATAAATAAGTCTTTTTCCGAATTCCATATGTAGTGGAGAAAATATATTCTTTCTCTAAACATTTCCCTAAGTCGATTCGCATGATTATCAATAGAGTTATATGTAGGATCCATACCATCAAATGGACTTAGACACGTCTCCATTAAGTATCGAACACAATTAATACCCTCATCCACTCCTTTTCATGCTATAACTCATTGGCTAATTGATGTACAACCATCATCCAAGTGTGGAACAAAGTTATAGTCCAATTTTTTTATAAAGTTATGAACATTCCAAACTTCAAATTTTGTATAAAGACTAGCTATACATATCGATCTACTTGGGGACCAAACAAGCCTTGTCTTGATTACGAACACTTTCGGGCCAAACAAACCTAGCAATACATACTAATCCCCTTAGGATCAACCAGGCCTTATCAACATTGATATACCAATCCCAATGGGATTTACCAGGCCGTATGAGGATGACATACCAATCCTAGACTAAGTTTCCACACCAATGCAATAGGAACATCATCATCATCATCATCATCATCACTCCCTCTTTCGAGGGAGGTCCTTTTGGAATACACCAATCTTGTCTCAAAAGTATATCGGATCTATACCACTCCCTTCTGCACCATGTCTCGAATATAATGGAACTTTATCTCTATGTGTTTTGACTTGTTATGAACATCGATTTCTATGTCATCTTGATATAACTCTAATTATCGCAGTAGATATTAGTCACATCCATCTTTGTATTGAACAATCATGTTAACAACCTGCGAAGCCAAACTGGTTCAATACATGTTGAACATGCATCAATGTATTCAACCTCTATTGTATCGGGAGAAACACAAATCTGCTTCCTTCTAAGCCATGCGATCACACATGATCCCAAACTGAAACAAAATCATGAGGTACTCTTCCTATCATCAGTGCTCCCAGCCCAATTTGAATCTGTATAACCATGTAGTCTAATCTCACCATCAAATGCATATCCAAGGCCACAATCCAGTGTACCCTGATGGTACCTCATCGCATGTTTTGTTGCAAGTAGGTGAACATGTCGAAGTTCCACCATATACTGAATTATTGTGTTTAGATACATTAGCGAGCCAAAAATTTGTCAGTACAATGTAACATCCCAGTGTATCTGAGGAATCATCATTCAACAGCTTCAAATTAGTCACCATCAGAGATTTCATTACCTTGCAATCCAATATCCCAAATATCTTTAGGATCTCAACTGAGTATATTTTCCTTGATTTATGAAAATCTCATCTGGGAACTACCATACTTCAAGACCGAGAAGATAGTGCATCATAAAAAGATCTTTCATTTTGAATTCAGTAGCAAGATTCTTCTTACATTCATCAATAAGCTGATGTTCACTTGTTAGGAATATATCATCAACATATAGAAATAGAATCATAATACCTTCATCGACAACCTTATATTAAAGGATGGAATCTACTTTACTCTTGGTAAATCCAAAGCTCATAAAAAATCCATCAATTCTTCAATACCATGCTCTGGATGCTTTCTTTAAACCATTAAATGTTTTCTTCAATATGCATACATGTGAATTTATGTCATGGGTCTTGAAACCTAGAGGTTGTTCAATGTATACCTCTTCTTCTATCACACCATTTAGAAAGGTTGTCTTTACATCCATTTGGTGTAGCTTCTGGCTTCCAAATCAAAAAAGTTCTAATTGAAGTATATCTTGCTACTAGTGCAAAAATATTTTCATAATCAATTTCTTCTTTCTGTGAGAATCCTCGAGCTACAAATCTTTCCTTGTACTTCTCAATACTTATGCTTGATGAATGTTTTTTCTTGAATATACACTTTGAGGAAATAACTAACCTCTCTCTTGGTATTGGTACTACATCCAAAACATCATTCTTGACGATAGACTGGTATTCTTTGATCATTGCATCCATCAACTCCTTTGTAGCTTCTTCAAAATAGCTAGGTTTTATATCAACAAGATTACACATTAAGGCCACATAGCTGGAATAGGTTCTTGGTCTCTTGCTTCCTTCTGGACCTCAATATTTTTTTGCGCCTTGAATGACATCATGAGCCCAAGCTAGTATTCTCTTTCGTGAGATCATCTCCAGAAGTATTTCCATAGGTCTTTGAGGCTCTTTCATGTCATGGTCTTTTGATATATGTTCTTCTTTAACATTGTGGACTGGCATTCTACATGTTTCTTCAAATCTGGGGGTTTCATGTTCTTCTCTATCTTCATATGCATGGTTCTTTCTGGACTTATTGAAATATGCATCACTGTCATCAAATATAACATCTCTACTAATCTCAATCTGGCAATAACCTGGAATGTAAACTCTGTAAGCTTTCGACTGATCATTGTATCCATCAAATATTCATTTTTTCCATAATATCTTCAGGTGGTTGACTACATGCTTCTATTCGGTAAAAAATTATTCTCGATTTTAGTTCCCAAGGGCACTATGGATATTATGTTCTGAACATACACCACGCTTCTAGCTGCTTCAGCCCATAGGTGCATGGGTAGGTATTGATCATGAATAATGGATTTCACGGCTTCCATGATGGTTCTATTCTTTCTTTTTGCTACGGTATTCTATTGAGGATGATAGGGTGTGGTGAGCTCCCTCTTAATACCAGCTTCTTTGCAGAAATCCTTGAATTTGTTTAAAGCGAATTCTCCTCCATTATCAGATGTCAAGGTCTTGATCTTATTTTCGGATAAGTTCTCTACAAGAGCCTTAAATTCCTTAAATATTTCAAAGTGACTTCATATTTTCCTTTTAATAAGTGAATCCAATTCTTGTGGGAATAGTCATTGATAAAAGAAACATAATAAACATGCATGCTTAATGAAGTGGCTGATATTGGACCGCATACATATGAATGAACAATGTCCAAGATCCCTTTTGTTTTATTGTTGCTTCTTGGAAATGAGTTCTTGGAATTCTTCCCTTGAGCACATCCTTTGCATACTCACCTTCATGATTGATTTGAATCTCTGGTAAACCTGTGACTACCTTGCTCACAATTGGTAGTGCTTTGTAGTTCATATGATCAAGTCTCATATGCCAAAGTTGACATGGGTTGATGGTACTTGTTTTTAGAGATGAGTCTGAGTGCCCCTTTAGCTTGTGAATTCCTCCTTCTTCACCGTTCGCAAGTGCATAATCTATTTTCTTTCCCTTTGTCCACATCAATACTTCTCCATCTACAAAAGAAACTTTAAAACCTTTCTTATCTAGGGTTGAGATAGAAACTAGATTCTTTTTCAGTCTTGGGACATATAAGACCTCCTTCATCTTCATGGATTTTCTTGAGACCCACTTGTAAAAGGATTCTCCCATTTATTTGATGGGATATTGATTATTTTTTAACAAGACGTTGAAGAGAGTATTTATAACCTACCATATGTCTATAGGCTCCACTATCCATGATCCAAGGGTCACTTCCATGTGAGACTGATCTAGTAAGGGATAATATCAAAGCATATCCTTTAGTAGAGTCTTCATCTTCATTATTCTTTTCTTCAACTAAGTCATGATATTCAACGGCACGGGCATGGAACTTCTTGTTTCTCTTCTTGAGTTGTTCTTATTTTAGTGGACAATTTCTTGTAATGTGTCCCATCTTGTGACATGTGAATCATTCAAAGGATGGGAAGTCTCTCTAGGGTCTTAAGTTCCTTTGAAACTTTTGATTTCTTATAGGATATTGATCACAATAATTTCTCTTGTTTGATCCTTTCTTTGAATGAGCTACCAAGGATTGATCTTCATCATCATTTGACTTTTCTTCTTTGTTAGCTATCTTTCCTTCTTCCTGCACACTTTATTCCCAAAGTATGTTGAACTTGGTGAGATTTATTCTAGCACATATACCTCTGATGGAATATCCCCAATCCTTTGGGAGACCATTCAAGGTGTTCATCACAACTTTCGATTCTTCTACCATGTCACCAATAGACTCCAATTGTTTTTTGATCTAGGATACTCTTTTGAAGTATGACTACATAGTTTCCACCTTTTGGATCTTCACTCCATTGAGTTGGTTTCTCATGGTCATTATTTTGTTGATGTTCTTTCCTTCAAATAGACTGATCAATGCATCAAACATTTCTTTCAGTGTATTCTTTGAGCATACTTGAGGAATCAACTATGATCCTCTTGGATTTGATCCTATCCTCATTGTGCTTGGCCTTTGATTCATATCCCTCCAGTTCCTTGACCTCTTCTTTGATGTAGCATTCTAAATCACATTCTTCAAGGATGAGCATGATTTGTATTTCCACACTTCGAAATTGTCTGCTCCTTCAAGCTTGGTTTTGTTTGTCATATTCAATAAATGAGAACCTGAAATGGAAATATAGGAGATGGTACTTACCAATTTGAGGACTTCTTTTGGAACCTGCTTTAGGATGACCTAGCGTTTGATAAGAAAACCCCAATTTTTCAACTATGGTCACTTGCAAGGATTATTGGAGGAAAATACAATCCTCCCCAACGTGAGCTAGATTGTATCTTGCATTTCCTGAATTTGTGGATGGAACCTTGAAAAATATGATGCCATTAGAGGAAATTTCAACTCAAAATGGGCCTCCTAAAAAAAATTAATAAAATAATTGTTAAAACAATATTTATTAATTTTGGAGGAAGAAAAGAAAAAAAACTATTTTTTTGTTTGTATTTTCAACATATCTCCCCGTGTATTTACTCAAATTTCGATCGGGAGAGCTCATTGGATGCGGAATTTAATTCCACATCCAACGAGTACTCACTCAGCATAATTTTGACGGACTCCGCTACCCCAAAAACAAGAAATACCTGAAAAAATGTGATGATGACATGCCGAGTGGGTACTCGTTGGATGCAGAATTAAATTCCGCATCCAATGAGCTCTCCCGATTGAAATTTGATTAAAAACACGGGGAGATGTGTCGAAAATACAAAGAAAAAAATAGTTTATTTTATGATACCTATCCCCAAATTTATATTAAAAAGGTGTTTAAGACCTATATGGTATTTCAAATTTAAAGCAATTTCATTGGCTAACACATGATGACGTGGAATTTGAATTAGACTTAAAAGGCTCATTTTGAGTTGAATTTCCTGTAATGCCTAGTTCCTCCTAGCAGTAGTGCCAGGTCAAAAATTTAAAATATTTGAAACTGAATTCTACCACCAAAGAAAGATGTTCCCTCCTAGGGTGAGTTTATCTATATTTTTTTTTCAACTAATCTAACGAGGTAGTTGTCCAAAATAGCAAACCTTAGCTTCTTGTACTGCGGGAAAAACTCATGCACAATGTCTTCTTTCAGGTTGGCTCTAATACCATGTTAAATTTTTAAAAGTTTTATGACCAATAAAAAGAAGATTTGAAAGAATGACAAGCACAACAAGGAAAATAAGACACAAATATTTATCCTGGGAAACCATCACTGGGAAGAAAACCCAACAAAAATTCATCAATATAGAATCCAAGCAAGTACAGTGTAAGTCATCAAGACTAAAATAAACTACTTATTCTCCTCCATATGGAATCCTCTTTCTATCTCTAGTGAACATGCTTGAGCTGTAAGTGTGTACAAATGATGAGGGTGCCTCATCTAGTTATGCACATCAACTGTGAATCCTAGTAACCCAACAGGGTCGATTTCATCTCTCCATCAGGGACGACTTTCCTCGGGAAACACAACAATACATTTTAATAATTCGTTTGTGGGTACTATTGACCTAACTTACAACTAGGGTTTTACCTCAACCGAGGAACAACATCTCTAGAAGGGAGGTACAACAATAATATAATAAAATTACAATAGAATATCTTTCACAGTTACATTATTTCAACAGAAATAACATATGCTAAAATGAGATGCTAAAAGTTGAAGAGTTCAAAAATATTTAAAGGAAACAATAAAAGCAATAACTACACAAAAACAAAGTTTCTATTCATTATCTATAACATTATTTTGAATTTTTAGAGCTAAAAATTCCAAGAAAAACAATGTTAGTCTAATGAATAATTCTTAAAGAATTGAATTCTCCCTTCCAAGATTTAAAGAAAATTGAGGGTTTGCATGGGTTATAACTATGATAGTGTTGTGTCTGCGAGAATAGCACATGTTAGAACATGATACATATGCAGGAGACATGTTGACTTGGTGTAATGGATACGTGGGAATATGCAAGAGATTTGCAAGAGAAAACATGCATAAATGGAATGGATCTTGAGTGATGGGTAAAACAATCATGCATACTCAAAATACAAAAATCTAAATAAGTTATCACTTTCCAACAGATAAAAATAGATCGTTGTTCAACAATAAGCCTACAAATAACCATATGTAATATAATAGAAACACAAATGGGAATGAGAATTTGGATCAAGCTCCCTATTGGAGTAGTTGATATATAGATAGCTTTTTGAATTACATTGGTACCAAAAAAACATTATCATCCAATTGTGAGGACTAAATACTAGACAAAGATATAAGGGAAACCATAATAAACCTCTTGATTTCACCTAAACAAAATCAAAATAAAATATTGAACATGAGTTGTGATGTCCCTTGAGATGTTCCAACAAGAACTATGCTAAGGCATATACAACTTGGTTTAGGTTAGTAGGAAAACTCATGTACCCAAAGGGGTAACCCTCATGCATAAAGTTTTCAACATGCTCATTATATATGAAAATTTAAGATAAATAGAAAAATTCATATAAAAGTATGATAGAAATCAAGAGAGATAACCACACATTTTGTTAAATTCAAGAGGTCTCCTTTACCTTGCATTCCAAGATATCAAGCTTAAATAAATGGTAGAAGTAAAGAGTGTTCCAAACACCAGTAGTAATATTTGAAAAGGATAAAATTTCAATGTAGGAAGGCACTCCAAGGAACCAATAACAAAATCTTGCAAACATTAACTAGATATTGAATATTTAAAGTTCCGAGACCTAATTGTCATTTAGTCAGGGTATGCTATTTAAATTCCTTAAAAATAGACATCTTGAACCAAATATCATTATCCAAATAAAATAGAAATGCTCTTTGATGAGATTTCATGCATAGGTTTTTGATTCAAATTGTCATGTTTCCATTGGTTTTAATTTCTCTTAGTCCTTAAACCTCTACTTTACACATAATATCCCCTGATTCCTAAACATTATTTGTAATGTTAAATTTTAGACTGTACATTTTGAAACATTATCTTTAATGATAAATTCTAGACTGTATGTTTTGATGAGTTTGGCTAACTATGGAGTCTGTCCAAACTATCGCTGAAGGACAGTTGTCACCGCTACATTTTGCCTTTAATGAAAATATGAATGAAAGGTACAAGCCACGTTAAAAGAGAAGACTATGCGTGCAAGAGTGGGAGACATAGAGAAGTAAACCTCAGGGAAGTACACCAAGAATCGGAACGCCTTAATGGTGTCGGACAGACCATGGAGAAATCAGGGCACATTGGTTGATGAGGATTCAATGGCGAATGGACCGTAGCTATGGAATGAGATCGGATAGACCCTAGAGAATTAGGGGATGCAGTGGTTTATGGGGATTCCTTGGGGAATGGACCGTAGCTGCAAAGTAATACCTAGAAAACCAAACTATAAAGGAGCATATGTTATGAGGCAGGATGTTGTTGAGTATGTTGGGAATGAATGAACTCTTCCTATGTGAGCACTCTGTGAAGTGTTAGGAAAGAGTTGAGAGAAATAATTATTGCGAGAAGTGTTAGGTAAGTGATTTTTTCCTCGAAACTGGACCGAGGTTAACTATCTCTGGTCTTGGCACGCATAATTTAGCTTGGGGGTGATTGAGGACAGATCATATATGTGCCTAATCTATAGTTGGGTGGAACATGGTTGTTCCCCTTTCATCGCGGCTTGCTTTACAACCAGGTTCCATTACTGGGTTTTGTTTCTGCAAATATATTGAGCTCAAGGTATGTTTGTATATGTGTAAATATGTGTTCAATATCAATAAAATGGTAATAGAAGCTTTAGATTTATTGATGGGAATGATGCTTATTAGCGGGTGTACTCATACACTATTTTAAATGATTGTACCTTGCATTTGGTAAAATGATAACTCAGATGGTGTATTATTGTTTTGTACAGAGTTACCTGTATGTTGTGTGAATTACTGTGATTGATGAACTCAGGGCATGTCTGTGTGTGTATGAATGTATGTTTCAATGTTGTAGAAATGATAAATGAAGCTTTAAGTTTGTTGATAAAAGCAATGCTCATGAGCTGGTGTATTCTCGTGCTCTTTTTGAAGGAATGACTCCATTGGTTACAGGATTCATTATAGTTACCTTGCATCTATTGTTCAGTCCATTGTAACCTGCATTAGTGGTATTGCTCCTTACAGGGGACTACTCATGTTCTGTCAGGAATGGTTATGACTGCATTGAATGCATAGATCATTGAAGATGTAATGCACCTACTTGTTTTAATTCATTATCACTTGTATGTTGATATATTTCCTGGAAAGGGTTACTCTTGTTTGGTTGAATGTTGTGACTGTATTTAGATACATGGCTACCGAGGTTATAGAATCCATGCCCTATTCTCAAGGTTTGAGATTCTCCCCTTGGTCACATGACCTTTCTAACTACTGTAAATACTGCTTTGTGGTGAGCTACTTGGATGCTATATTTATCTATTATTAATATCCAGTGGTAAGGGACATTGAGGGGAATCCTGAGTATTGTTCGGGGATTAAACCCTTCCTACCCTAGAGAAGCACCTGTATGAGAGTTGTGGTCCTTAAATGAAAGTAAAACTGTGAAGGAAAGTGTGGTAAAATAGCCACTAAACCCACTTAAGAATTCCTAAGCTCGAATTCAACCTAAGTAATGAACTCGGCCTAGATCTGTAAGGCCACCGAAGGTGAATCATCCCTGGGTTTTCCCTAAGGAAACACATAGTAGAACAATGTAAAAATTATAAGGAAAGAAGGTTATTAAGCTTATGTGTGTTCCGCACCTGCAATCCGCATTGCGGAAGCGGAGATGTGGAGGGGTCAAAACCTGAAGAAGAATGTGCCTTCTGCAATCCACAATCCGCTTGGTGGAAGCAGAATTGCAGAAGGGTAATTTTTTGGAACATATTATGGGTTTTCCACAACCCACAATCTGCATTTTGAAAAGCGGGAAGTAGAAGTTAAAAATGTATAAAATATAATAGTTTCTGCAATCCTTAATCCACATTATGGAATGCGGAAAGCGGAAAGACAAAGTGGTTAGGTGTACAGGTTTCCACAATCCATAATCCGCATTGCAGAATACGGAATGCAGAAAGGAAATT
The DNA here is from genome assembly GCA_001517045.1 of Pseudotsuga menziesii. Classification (NCBI taxonomy): domain Eukaryota; kingdom Viridiplantae; phylum Streptophyta; class Pinopsida; order Pinales; family Pinaceae; genus Pseudotsuga; species Pseudotsuga menziesii. Next base: position 424,940 of record LPNX010376858.1, read on the forward strand.
GTAAAATTGATGAAATGTTATTTTCTTCCGCAATCTGTAACCCGCATTGCGGAATGAAGAAAGCCGAAAGTTAAACTGAGGATATTTATGGGTTTCTGCAATCCGCATTGCAGAATGCGGAAAGGGAAAAATTGTGGAATTATGGGGTTTTTGCAATCCAAAATCCACAATTGCGGAATGCGGAATGTGAAAAAGAAATTTGATTAGAATATATGGGGTTCTGCAATCCACAATCTGCATTGCAAAAGCAGAATTATGGAAAGGACCTTTTAATTGTGGAAGGGACCTTTTAAAGGACCTTTTAGTTGTGGAAGGACTGTTGCAAGAACAATTAGGCTTAAGGATGAAAGATATAGGAATATTCATGGCCCATGTCTTATGTGAAAGAACAAATTTTTTTATGCATGTTTAGCCGGTTATATGGGTATGTTATATTACAAATAAATGATCTTCATCCCATGCCATTTCTCTTCCTCGAAATTCAAACTACATCCTCATTTTATTGCTTTCTTAGTATTTGTGATCTTTCATTGTCTTTCCTTCTAATAGTTAATGCATTGTTTATGTACTCTCCAACCTGGAAGCTTTTATATCTTTGAACATGTCTCATGTTGATTAATGAATTCCACACCAAATTTAAAAAAAATAGAGCAAATAAAATACTTCAAATACTTCATGATAAGGATTACATAGTTAAGGTGATTGCTTTTGATATTTACTTTTGAACACAAATGTTAAGGTTTATGCAAAAATATCATATAAAGAATCCCTTAAATAGTATGACTAATATCTTTCATATGAAAACTTATAATATTCTCAAATTTATCAATGGATCCCAAGTAGGAAGAAAATTACCTACCCTTTTATTTCTTGAAAGGCCTATTAAGTACACCCTGGCCATCACATCATACACACAAATTCCTTTTGGAGCAAGGTTATAGGCTATAATAAAAGGTCATAGGTTAAAAATATGTGTTTCCTTATAAAAGGTCATAGGTTAAGGGGGTAGGATATGTACATCTCTGTAGACTTTATTAATCAAATCGCTACATGATCTCTTGTCCCACAAACAAAAGGATCTAATTCACCAAATTGATATCCGACTTGGCTTTGACCTTAAAACTAGATTATTATTAGTACTATTGTTAAAAACATTTAATCTTTTATCTTACTTTTACTTTTATATTCACTAAAAATACGTTTGATGAAACTAAATACTATCCCTCCAAAAGAGTAAATACTACCCATGACAATTTAACTCTCTTATACATAATAAAAAACAATCTCATTATAATAATTAAACTGAGCAGTCGTTGCAAATTCAAAATAAACAATTATTAGAATTTGGGGTGGACTTGCATCTATGTTTTTCCTAGATTGCACAATGATGAGACAAGAGTATCGTTCACATTGATTTTATGACACTTGCAAATTCAAAATAAACAATTATAAAAGAAAAAACAATGTAAAAAACAACCGGTAGCTGATGCACGTGATGCATAAATAACAAGCATTTCGTGGTAGGCAACCTGTTTAACTAAAAAACGGCAAGTGACAACATGTAACTAAGACATAGACAATGGATGATTACAACTATGCATATAGAACAAGTAACATATAACTTATTTGTGGCACTTAACTTATTGTCTATCAATATTCAACATCCACAGATTAAATATCACTTAACTTATCGTCTATCAATATTCAACATCCAAAAACTAAATATTTATACTAATTAATCTAAAAAAATTTAACAATTTCATAAATTGAATTAAAAATTTATTCACCTAAATCACCGATTACAACAAAAGTTTTGTTATATTTAACGCACATAATCCCAACTTAAGCTTCTCTCCCATGTTAAGAATCTAAATAGCTTATATCACATGAAAATGATGTATTTCGAATATTCGAGAACACATGCATGAAAGGAACGACTCCACGAGATTAAGATGGTGCCGCTTGACTCATCGTCTAATAAGAGAGCGGGTCGTGTCCATCCACAAATCACGATTACAAAACTAATCTTAAGGTGTAAAGCTCTCGGGTCGTCATCATAATTTGTGTGTTTTAAGAATTTTATTGGTCATAATTCATTAGTCAACAAGATGGGTTTTCATCCTATCTACCAAAATTGCAACAACCGCATATTGCGTGGTGGGTACTACTTCCTTTGCTCCACAGATCCATGGTGTCTACCACTTTGCCATTACTTTTTAGTGTAGATTTTGTAAAGGTTTATTCCAACAATAACAAACTATTTTGGGGAAAGACTAAGAGTGAACTTATGTTTAATTTTAGTTTTGGGAAAAGACTCAGACTGAAATTATATTTCTATATAAAATTGTGTCTTAAATGTGTTTACATTAATCTTATCATTTTTTTTCCTAAAGGAAAATTTCTTTTAATAGGAGATTAAATACCTTCTACACTTCTGATCGATAAAAAAATGGTGAAGAGATTGTATCTTTCTTAAATAAACCTCAGGCCCAAACTCTAGGATAAACAGATAAACAACTCTAAAGAGTCTAGTCCTGAGTCGAGAACTCAAAATTTAAGTTAGGTAACCAAAGAGTAAAGGGAAGCCCAAATGGACCAAACAAGGATAACATACAAATACAGTGACATTGCCATCGCTTAGTTTCTTTTAGGGATATAGGGAGCCCCGCATACCTGATATAATGCACCTCGTAGTTGATAGTTAGTGAGAGAATTCACCCACTATGTAAATGTATTAAACTATGAAGTGTCTTAACAAATGTACATTAATAAAGGCTAGGTGTTGAATGCAACTTGCCTACCCAACTTATTAATGTATAAATACTCAAATGGATTATATGATTGGTTAGCCTCCCTTTTTCATCTTATTGATTGTTATTTACTGTAAAATAAATGTGCTTAGGAATAATATAACGACCCATTTCCATTTTAAAGAGTTAAACCATCCTTTCCTAATATAATAACCCATTCCCATAATAACCCATTTCCATTTAAAGGAATCAAACCATAATGTTGATGATGGATAACTTTAAGGTAAGAGACACTGCATGTTTGACATTTAGATTTTACTTCATAGTAATGATTGAGTACACCGAGACTGTTTGAACTCGTGAGCTTGAACCCTAGTCGTCGTTGCGTCGGGTTTCCGGCCACTATTGCCATGGATCCTCCAAATTCTGACCTGGATGATCATAGAGCTTGTTTGGATGTAGGATTCAGACGGGTGGTAGCTTTGTAACCTATTTGCAAACCCCCTTCGGGAGACTCAAGATTCGTGAAACGTGTTGAAGCTCCTAAAGTTAAACTATCCTCTTCATCCTCCAAATTCAAAGTAGACGATTTGTATGAAATAGGCCTGGTAGGGAACTTCATTGGAATCTGGCCCTCTCCACGCTCCATCGAAGGAGACCCCTCATTCAAGGTGAAGTACAACAAAACTATTGTGGTAAAGGTTTTTTGTATTCCTGTTTGAAAAAAGAAGAAGATAGGGATCTCATCTTTAAAAACGGGTCGTACTTCATGGTAACAAGGGGCATGTATCTAAATAAATGGGATCTAGTTGTTGATCCAGAAAAAGACATCCCTTCTTTTGTACTTGTTTGGGTCAAAATTCCTCATCTCCCATTTCATTGTTGGAATGATGAAGACCTCAAAAACATTGGGAACACATTAGGGAAATATATCGACAAATCAGAGCTCAAGCTTCCCATGTTTTCTTGCGCAAGGATATGTGTTGAGGTAGATCTGGAGAAAGGTCTCCCAGAGACAATAAATCTCACAATGGAAGGATGGATCCATTTACAAACTATAGACTATGAGCAGATACGCTTTAGGCGCAAGATGTGCCATGAATATGGGCATTTTTCTAAATCCTATATAAAAAAAAAGTCAGCCAAGAGAAGGGGAAAATAAAAAAGAAGAATGGAATGAAGTTCACAAAAGAAAGGGAAATAAAGCAAGTCAAAGTTGGATAAACACCCCTGTGAAAAAAAAACCACAGAAAATGGATTTCAAGCCCTGGAATCAATAGATGATGAAGAAATAGTTATACCAACCACTGAGAAGGAATACAATCCCAGGAATAGTAAAGAAGACGAACCAATCCTGATGGATACAGGCCAAGAGGGAATTTTTTAACCCACTCTCCCACAACAAGCCTATATCAAAATACGCCCTGAATCCTCCCAAACCTTTGGAGGATCATTGACAAGATCCAGAGCCAAGGCCCATATTGAAGACACATCAAAGAAAAGAGAGGAGGAAATAGAACAGATAAGCAAAAAAGGGAGAAATCCTAATAAATTCCTAAGAGAGATGGAAACAAAAAGAGAAAAGGAATTAGGGAAGAAATCCATATTATATCACTTAGTTAGACCTCACCTAATCGAAAATCAGGTAGGAGAAGCAATTGAAAACAAAAAGGAGAGAGCACTACCCCAATCATTCAAGAAATATCGAAATCCTGTCTCCTAGAATTGCAGAGGACCGGGTGAAAATCAGAAGATTGAAGAGCTAAAAATATTAAAGCAAAGCGAATCAATGTCCATCCTTGTAATCCAGGAGACAAAAATGAAAAAAGAGGAATGTTTAACAGTCATGAAAAATATTTGGAAAATAGGCAAAGGTATAGCAGTAAGCTCACAAGGAGCCTCAGGTGGAATAGTAACTTGGTGGGACTCAAACTCTTTAAAAATCAAATCTAAGACATAAAATCGCCACTGGTTGTTTGTAGAGCTTGAATATATTAATACTCAAGAGATATTTTGGATAGGTAATGTCTATGGACCAAAAATCCACGAGCATAAAGTTGAATTTTGGACACAACGTGATAACCAAAAGTACCGAAAGATGCAGTTCACTTGTATTATAGCCGAAGACTTCAACACTACCATCTCTCCTGATGAGAAAAAGGGAGGATCCAAAGTTTGCGATCCCTTTGAAGAAAGGCTTGAATACTTTATGAATGCTTCGAGGGTTATTGATATTAAACCAAAAAAAGGAAAACACACTTGGAGCAATAAGCGTCTTGGCCTAGGTCACATTGCTCCCATACAAAACATAGTTCTTGTAAGCTCCTCCCTTCTCAATAAACCTCTCCTTCCTATTTCAAACATTTTTCCTTTTGTTATCTTTGATCATCGCCCCATCTCATTGAATATTTCCCCCATTAGAGACCCTGTATCTTCCCTTCAGATTCTATTCCACTTGGGTCAAGGATATAGGTTTATATGATGTCGTTTAGTAATCCTGGAACTTCTTCATTCAGGGATATCCAAGTTATATCTGGGAGAAAAAACTAAAAAATACTAAAGAGGGGCTTAAAAATGGTTAGCAAACCGAGATTACAATCCTGGAATAGAGAAAGCGGCTCTCCTCAAAACACTTGAAGACATATGGGATCAAATGGAAAGATTAGAGATCACCAAAGAGATTCTATGGAAAGAAAAAGAAGTCAGTAGAAAAATCTAGACTCTGCTTTGCAAAGAAGAAGAAGAATGGCGTCTAAGATCCAAAAGCCTTTGGTTAAAAGTAGGAGATCATAACACAAAATTATTCCACGCCCAATGCAAGGAATGAAATAGAAAGAACACTATAAAGGAGATCACATCTGAGAATGGGGAGAAGCTAATAGATCTGGATGAAATAAAAGATGAGATCACAAGCTTCTTTGAGGATCTTTACACTAATGAGAGACCACAAACGAGGATCTAAAATCCCTAAGCACATAAATTCCCAACATTTTAAAAGAAGACAAGGAATTTTTAACCCAATAAGTCTCCATGGAGGAGGTTCGGAACACAGCATGGTAAATTCATCCAGACAAGGAACCTGGGCCAGATGGCTTTACAATCAGTTTTTATAGGATCTATTGACATATCATCAAAAGGGATCTCCATGGGATGTTAATTTCGACTCAATCTTGGGACAAAATAGGGGGAGCCACAAATTCCACCTTTCTTGTTCTCATACCTAAAGATAAAAATCCAACCTCCATTAAGCATTATAGACCAATCTCCCTCTGCAATTCCTCTTACACAATCCTTTCAAAGATCATCTCAAACAGGCTCAAAAAGGTAATTCCAAATCTAATATATGAAAATCAAGGTGTATTTATAGCTAGTAGGAAGATCTATGATAATATTCTCCTAGTTCAGAAGGAAATCCTTTCCAGACAAGCTCGAAAGGAAGAAGACATGGATATCAAGCTTGATCTTGCAAACTCCTTCGACGGAATAATGCATGCTTTCATTTATCAAGTCTTGGAAACGTTTGGATTCCCTCCTGATTTTATTAGATGGAGCAAAGTGTGCATAAGCAGTCCTTGGATCGCTCCTTTGGTTAACGATCGACCTACCATCTTTTTTCAAGTTCAAAGAGGAATTAGAAAAGGTTTCTTGTTGTCCCCATTTATTTACATCCTTGTAGCGGATTCACTCAATAGAAGGTTAAATAGACTTAAAAAAGAAGGAAACATTCCCGACACTTCCTTTGCCAGGGGAGTCCAACCTATCAACCATGCTCAATTTGCCAATGACACCATTTTGCTTGGAAGCGCTTCCACACAAATCACCAGGAATATTAAAATCTCTCTTGACCTTTGTCTGAAAGTCTCTAGAAGTTGAATCAATTCCACAAAATCCTGGCTCTACGGCTGGAATAGTAATCCCCACAACTTAAGAGAAATAGTGCATATTTTGGGCATCAAAGTAAACATCGACTGGAATTATTTTATTTACTTAGGGATAAAAAGCACCAAGCGTGTGAATAATAATACATCCTGGAGATCTATCATTCATAAGTTGAAAACCAAGTTGCATTCTTGGGGATCGAGATGGCTCAATATAGCTAGTAAGTTAATATTAATCAAATCCATTCTAGCTACTTATCCCATTTTCATTCATGCAATTCTCCTTGCTCCCAAGTACATAGTCAATAAGATCAGCAAAGAATTAAGAAATTTTCTCTAGCAAGGAGGGAAAACACAGGGCAAAAAATTCAATCTGGTTAATTGGGACAAAGTTATGAAGATAAAACAAAATGTGGTTTGGGAATCAGGGATCCAGGCATGATGAACCTAGCCATGGGTGCCAAGCTGGTTTGGAGATTTATGGCAGGAGAAAAAGAGTGGTGGAAAGAGGTGCTCAGGAAAAAATATATAAAAAAGCCAAGATCGAAATGTATAGACTCAACATGGAAATACAAAGGAACTTCAATTTGGAGTCTATGTAAACTTTCTACTAGTTTAACTAAAGACAATATATATTGGATCCTTCGAAACGGCATGAAAATAAATATATGGACAGATAAAATTTTGGGGCATCCACCTATTGCTTCTAAACCAAGTTTAGGAAACATTCGAAGCTGGATGCAAGGCCCAGGATTTGATAAAGATCAAATACATCTCAAATTGGCACAATGCAATATCCCTCTTACATACCCAAAAATACTTTGAAATTGTAAAATGTTTATTTTATTTGTTCTGGTGAGGAGCTCAAGGCCAAGACCCCACTAGAAACAAGACCTAAAAATCTATATGAGTTAATCACCTAAGTGATAAACTTAGGAGACCTAAGACTTTGACGCAACTTAACGACGGGAAACTAAACCCACTACGGCTAAACACAAATGGTTAGGGAGCCATAATTCAAGGATGTAGTCTTACATGTCGTCTTGATTATGGCCATGATAGAGATAAGGACTCTCCCTATAAGGGATTCCTACTTCACTAAAATTATCCCCAGCTAAGATACCATATCCTAGTTACTAATCCTATTATGATTAAGCCATGATAGAGGGAGTTGCAATCATTTTAATGTCAACATAAAGGAGTCAGGGAGTTAAATTTCTAAATTAAAAAGAGGAAAAAAACCTAAGGATTTGATTGTTAAAGGGACTATAGGTCGTAGCTCCCTTGAAAATCGAAAGGAAGATATCATATTCACCATACCTCATTAAATAGTTTGGTGACATGCCATCTACCGAGACAAATTATATAGAGACTTATATTATACTTGACATATTTTTTATTAATGAAGTTAAGGTGTATATTAAGTGGTGATAGCGAAAATGCCTACATTGGAGGGCATGATGAGGGAAGTGATTTAATTATATTTCCTTAAGGATCCCTCATAAACACAACAACCAGAAAACATCCTAAAAATTAGGGAGACTCCTTTGTATAAATTAAATAAAGGGTGATTAAATTAAAAAAATCATTTATATATAACTTATAAAATAAAGTACATCCGCGAGATGTAGAACAGTTGGTGGCGGGGTATGGTTAAGACGCCCTCTAAGCTGGAAGGTCACTGGTTCTAATCCTGTCAGATACCAAAAATCCAACCATGTTAAGGGTTGGTGCAGTCCAGGCCGGGTGCGTACCCCGGGTGATTTTGACGGCTTAGATGCCCCTGGTTTGTGGCCACTCAGCCAATGGCAACCCTGCTAGTCAGGGGGGTTCCACCACTTTGCCAACAAAAAAAAAAAAAACTTATAAAATAAAGTACATTTACCTAAGAAAAGAATATTTGTCGTGTCCATGATGAGAAAGAAGTAATTGATTTAATTACTCTCCACCACAAGGATTTTTAAGGTGTGCAATACACATATTTTCCTTAACTATTATTTTGGCAAAAGAAATATTTTTATTTAAGGCTAAAAGACTAGTTGTGGGTTGGACGCATGCCCTTGATATGGTTAATTGACTGCGAGATTGATTACAAGATTGAGGGAGACCTGCCTCAGCAAAATTAATGGCAGAGTTACTGCCTTAATTTGTGGAAAGCGTGGTGCACCTCAGGGAAAGAATCGTTCTCCTTTGGTTATTTAATAGGTTACGAATTTAATCTTTGGGGGGAAGGTGGAGCGAAAGGAAGGGACAACATTCAGTTTTGAGGAAAACGCCTTGCTTGCTACGTTGGATGGCCTCGGCCAGAACTGCACGGTGGTGTTGAGTAAGGTATGCATTTCTTTAAGAAAATATGCATTAGGAAAGGCCAACTTTATGCGTGGAATTGTGATCTCCAAGTTGATTTAAAACGCAGGTCTAGAACCGGTATAGATAAATCGTGTATGCATTGGCTATCAATTACGCTTGGGGTCTACCCTATTATGGATTTCATATGTGGCCTGAGTTTTTCTTTATAATTATTCACATATTTAAAACAATACCTTTACGGGTGATAGGTAGATCTGTTTCTTGTTGAAATATTTTGGGCGCCGAATGATCTGAGATTTTATATATTCATATATAAGACTATACCCTCTGCGTGTGATATTTGAGCCTGTTGAAAACATTGGGGCATAAATATGATATATGGATTCAGTAGGTGATAGGNTTTGAAGGTAATCGAGCATCAATAAGATTGATAGGTTCAATACGAGTTCTAATATTTTACATATATTTTTGCACATGGAAAATGGTACCCTCTGCGTGCTATGGTAGATCTGAGTCTATTGCATCCTTTTGGGCATCCACACGATTTATGGGTTTTATTATGTGAATTGAAAATTATATATATAATTCCTATAAGTAAAACGATACCTATGCGTGTGATATGCAGATCTGAATCCTTTGAAAAACAACTGTGGTGTTAGCATGACTTTGATTGCTTTAGTTGATGTGAAATCATATATTCATTTATGCAAATGAACCCTCTGTCTGTGATTCCTTAAAACTGATCCGAATATATTTGCATTACCCACGATTTGATGGGAAGTCGTTGTGTATTCCCACATCTAGAACCCAATCCTTGCATCTGGTCGGTGTATTGAAATTGGAGTATTGATCTAGCATTTCCAGGTTTATACTTGGTTTTTCAAGTTTACTGGTATGCATAAAACTAAATACCGTGTTGTAATTTTTTATCACTGTGTATTTCTACATCTAGAACCCAATCGCTGCATCCAATTGGTGTATTGAAATTGGAGTGTTGATCTAGCATTCCTAGGTTTACGCTTGGTTTTTCAAGTTTACTGGTATGCATAAAACTAAATACCGTGTTGTAATTTTGATCACTGTGTATTTCTACATCTAGAATTCGATCGATGTGTTGGTTTTAAGTATGGGTTTAATATTCCCAAGTTTACATCTGGGTTTTCACTGCAGATCCAGCATCAACCATAGATGCGATTGTCCAATAGATTAACCCATGTATGCATTCCATTAGCCATGTTTTGGATCTACCATTAAACCTCAGATTTTGATATTTGTATAGATCAACCCCTAGATGTGTTTCCATCACCCACGATTTGGAGCTGTGATTCACCTCGGATCCCTCTTTAAAAACTCAGATTTGGTATAGTTACCTTTTGTATGCATTGTCCATCTTATACGTTTCGAATATGTCTTGGAAAGGGGTTTCAATGTGTGATCTGGATTGGATTAGAGTTATTTTGTATATGCCAAGTAATGACACTCTGTTTGTTTTATAAATCTGAATTTATTAAAAGGCAATAGGCAGCAATACGACCTAGATCGTAGTTATTTGGATAAAGAATTACATACTTGTATATGTAGATGTTATATTAATGAGTTTGAACATATGCTTTACTGTATGCCTGCTTATAGACCCAACATTTGTTGATTTGGGTATGCCTAGTTGAGGGTCGATATTACTAATGACTTTTGGATTAGTGATTAATCCTAGCTTGTGTCAAAAATGTTCATTAGAATCAAAGGATAGGAATAGAGAAATACTATGTGAGAGGGAGTCCTTGAAGTGTAAACAAGAAGATTGTAGGGCAACAGAGTTGTTGCAGATTGTAACCAACTTTTTGGAAAATATTTTACATGATGCGACAGTTTGGTGGACGTAACCCCAAGTTTGGGGCGAACCACGTACCTTGGCATCTCTTTGGTTTTTGTGTCTAAATGTTCATTTTCCTTGCATTGTGTTGTGTACTTAAAATGGATTAAATGCTTTAGAAACGATCATCAAGGATAGTTGTTGGTATCATAATGATCTTGGTCCGCACCTTAGCATTGTCTTAAAGGCACTGTGATGAAGAAATGCTTGCAAGGTTATGAAAAATAATGGAATGTTGAGAACCTTCAATAATCACGTTAGGATACTGTCACCAACAAAACTAATATATTGTGGATTCAAGATTTTGTAAGATATGCTATGGATAGGAATTGAAGTGTAAGTCTTATGTGTCATTAGTTAGAGATAAATAATGAATAGTTAGAGCACCTCTGCTTAAGGAGATGGAAATTCTATAACTCTGCACCATTGAGGATAGATCTATTATGGTTGAATATTTATGATTGAAACAGTAATTGTAAAACACTTAGAGGCCCATAGTTTAGTTAGGAGTTTCGGGTCTTTATATGTTGAATTATATTTTACAATGGGTATGTTACAAAATGATATTTTGAGGCTGGATAAAGTATTCTTCTATTGAGGGGAAACATAAGGAATTAAACTAAGATACATTGCATGTATGGTGTTCAATCATGAAGTTTATGATTATTATTATGAATGTAGATTAAATCCAAAAGAAGATGGTTTTTGATGTTAATAAAATGTTAGCTAGTCTAATGGGGGTTAAAAGGATAGTGTTATTGTTTAAGTTTATTTTTTATTTAGAACTAATGATTGAAAAGTATGTGATTAAATGTAGGGTTAGTGATATGAATAGATGATCACGATAATGTCACAATTAGTGGTTATAAATTTCCACAAACTGACATAGTTGACTTGTTTGGACTTAAAAAGAAAATTAAGAAAAAAGGGAAGAAAAATTTCCCCATTTTTCTCTGAGTTTATTGGGTATGTTACAAATGGTATCAAAGCCAAGTTGATAATACTCGGGCCTATTTGGGCTTAGCATAAAGTTAGGAAGCAAGAAAATGTTAAACCTAACCCATCAAATGAATTTGTTTTTTTTTTATGCATGGCGATGATGGATGAGGAAATAAGTTACCTGAGTGGACCGACAAAAATTGAAAGAAGTAATTGAGAGGATAGAGTAATGAAAAATCATGGCAAAGGTATGTTATTTCATTATCGGCAGGTAAGGACCAAAAGCATGCAAGTAATTCCTTCATCCTTTCCTCAAGGATGATGTTTATGTTTACACCTTCACAATGGAAGGTTGGACTATAAATTCTACTCCTGATTCATTATTGAAGATAGTCTTTTCTTAAGATTTCCTCTAGCAATAAATATATATTATACGGGAATGATAGACTCGTACTAACAGACACCTTTCAAACATAAAGCACCGAACAGATGCCTTAATGAACTATGGGTACCCTAGATTAAAAAGGGCATGGGTTGCTAGTAACAAATATTAAAATCTATATGAACACATAAATAGTAATAATGGAATCTACGTGTCTACTATGCTTTATGAAGAGTATTGATGTTGAAATTTTTTGCAAAGAGGCCCAAAAACCCTAAGTAATGGGTAGTGTAGAAATTATCACTGCTTGAGGAAAATTTTAAGGACACTTCTCACATGTAAAGAAGGCTGGAGGCATGTTAGACTTATCATAATATTGGTTCAGAACCAATTGTCCAGTATATTGTTGAATTTGTACACACAATTTTTTAATATAAAATGGAAGCCTATATTAAAAGCCGAATTTAGGCCAAACCAAAAATGCCAACTTGTTACGAGTAAAAGTAGAGTGGGTAACCTAGAAAAACAATAGCCCTTATGGCATTGATGTATTCCTTGTAATGTGTGATAACAAAAGTGTAGTGTCCAGTAAATGAAATCAGAGGATTGGGGCAAATTACGTAAAGTATGAAGAGGTATTCTTGTACGAATTTGTCCCGGCGTTAAAGGGTGAGTTAGGTCATATGTCTAACACCCTAGAAAGTATTTGTATGTGAGTAACGAGAACTAATATATCAACACATAATACATCCCGTCATGTTAAAACTTTTTGGCTATTTGACACATGTGGGATTACAAGTGTGCTACATCAACGTTGAACTTCTTGCGAAAAGAGTGGGATTGATTTAGGAGAAATAGTGTTCTAAACCTACTGTGACCTATGATGAACATTATCAATTATTGTTTTTATGAAAGTTTTAACATGTGTGAATTCATGGCTTGAAGGGGGTTACTCAAAGTACGAAGGTCCCAACAAAGAGTATAATGTTCCCCCCAAAGATACTAATAGGCTGATAGAACTAAATATTACTTGAATTTCCTACGTCTCTAGCTTACCACTCAGTATTGTTGTGTAGAAGTGGAATGCCCCTATCCAAAGACATATGAGTAAAGATGTTTAGTTACTACTAGTATTTGAAAATGATAAGTGAATGAATTTCGTATAATGTTATGTGCTAACATTGCAGGACTATGCCAAGAACACTATCAATCGAAATTGACTGTTAGTAAAAATATTCACTGGCTTAAATAATGAAGTTAAGAATGAGTGATGTTTTACTTTTTAACTTATTATAGATTGTCGGATTTCGAGGTTTTTAGGATTAAGTGTGGATTATGTTGTTTATGTACTGACATTGCAGAGTTCTACCAAGATTATGACCGTTGTCATGATCAACGTACATAAGGGTATATAAATTCACTTGCGTAAAGAAGTTGCGCTCAATTGCTCAAAAATAAGTAAGGAGTTATTTTTGGATGATTTACAGGGTCACATGAATCATAAATGATGGTAGAGGTACAAATTGCTGCACCTTATGGAATGTTGATGATTAATTGATGAAATTATGTTTTGTCAATAGATGTTTTGACTAATCGTGAAGCCAATTCATGAATTGGGACAATGACAGTGAAGTCACGTTAAGCACCAAAGAGTGTGTGTTACAAATAGTCAAAGGTTGAAATTAATATAAAATACGAACAAGAAAATTGTATGTTGTGGGAGCACAATGGTGTTAGGCAAATGATTGTCGTGTGAGCACATTGGTGTTAGGAATATATGTTGCAGGAGAACAATGGTGTTAGGAAAATGATTTCCCTGTGACCACCTTGGTGTTAGGCATATGATGTCGCAAGAAAATTGATGATCTAACTCTACCTTGCTTTTCTGGACTACAGCGGTTCTGGGTGGAAAATGAATTCCTGGACTCAAGTGAGGAGGCTTGAGGGGAATCATGAAAAGAGTTATGATATCAATATCAAGACCTAGGCAAAGTTGGACATCTAGAAGACAGGATGTTGTTTGATGTCACTGAGGAGAAAAAATTTGACTAGCGGTCAAAAGGGAGAGTAACCTTAGAAATAGTTGTAATTCCACACGGGAATTGGTAAAAGAACTCAAGGGAGAGTTTGAAAAAAAAAATTAACAAACAAAAATATGTGTTAACGAATTTTCCAAGTAATTAGACTACTACATGTCTTAATGTGTAAATGTGAAGAAAATATTTCCTCAAGGGAAGGACTAGTTAAGTCTCCAAATGGATTACTTATAAACCCATCACATTATTGAGAAATAATTATGTATTATGATAAAGACTAGAATTTTTTTTTTCCATAATTGCAATTATGGTGTCGTAAAACGACCCATTGTTTATGATTTACGTTGAGTTATAAAAAAATTATGATGTGGAAGACCCAACCTTGTTACAGGAAATTGCAAGTCCTGAAAAATGGCGACTTGCGAAAAAAAACCCAGGAAAGATCGAAAGGGAATCAGAACAAAAAGATGAATCTAGAAAGATGGCTCACGAGAAGAAGGAAATTGGCTAAAAATACGAACACCGAGGATGGTGTTATATTTAAGGGGGGAAGGATGTAATATCCCTCTTACATACCCAAAAAATACTTTGAAATTGTAAAATGTTTATTGTATTTGTTCTGGTGAGGAGCTCAAGGCCAAAGTCCCACCAGAAACAAGACCTGAAAATCTATACGAGTTAATCACCTAAGTGATAAACTTAGGAGACCTAAGATTTTGACGTAACTTAACGACGGGAAACTAAACCCACTACAGCTAAAAATGAATGGTTAGGGAGCCATAATTCGAGGACGTAGTCTTACATGTCATCTTGATTATGGCTGTATAGAGATAAGGACTCACCCTATAAGGGATTCCTACTTCGCTGAAATTATCCCCAGCTAAGATAGCATAGCCTAGTTACTAATCCTATTATGATTAATCCATGATAGAGGGAGTTGTAATCGTTTTAATGGCAACATAAAGGAGTCAAGGAGTTAAAGTTCTAAATTAAAAAGAGGAAAACAACCCAAGGATTTGATTGTTAAAGGGACTATAGGCCATAGCTCCCTTGAAAAACGAAAGGAAGATACCATCTTCACCATACCTCGTTAAATAGTTTGGTGACATACCATCTATTGAGTCAAATTATATAGAGACTTATATTATACTTGACATATTTTTTATTAATGAAGTTAAAGTGTATATTAAGTTGTGATAGGGAAAATTTCTACATTGGAGGGCATGATGAGGGAAGTGATTTAATTATATTTCCTTAAGGATCCCTCATAAACACAACAACCAGAAAACATCCTAAAACTTAGGGAGAATCCAAGTTTGTATAAATTAAATAAAGGGTGATTAAATTAAAAAAATCTTTTATATATAACTTATAAAATAAAGTACATTTACCTAAGAAAATAATATTTGTTGTGTCCATGACAAGCAAGAAGTAATTGATTTAATTACTCTCCACCTCAAGGATTTTTAAAGTGTGCAATACACATATTTTCCTTATAACCATTATTTTGGCAAAAGAAATATTTTTATTTAAGGCTAAAAGAACTACCTCGGATGGTTAATTGACTGCGAGATTGATTACGAGATTGAGGGAGTCCTGCCTCAACAAAATTAATGGCAGATTTACTGCCTTGATTTGTGGGAAGCATGGAGCACCTCAGGGAAAGGACCGTTCTCCTTTGATTATTTAATAGGTTACGAATTTCAACTTTGGGGGGAAGGCGGAGCGAAAGGAAGGGATAACATTCAGTTTTAAGGAAAATGCCTTTCTTGCTACGTTGGATGGCCTCAGCCAAAACTACAGGGTGGTGTTGAGTAAGGTATGCATTTATTTAAGAAAATATGCATTAGGAAAGACCCACTTTATGCGTGGAATTGCGGTTTGCAAGTTGATTTAAAACGCAGGTCTAGAATTGGTATAGATAAATCCTATATGCGTTCGCTATCAGTTACACCTGGGTTCTTCCCTATTATGGATTTCATATGTGTAATATCCTGAATTTTGGACCTAACACTTATAGGCATGTGCCTATTGATTATGATGATTATGTTGATGTTTTATTTTTATATTGGGTCGAATACCCCACTGCATATGAACTTGATGATTTGTTTTATATATTGGGCATAAGACCATTTATTGATAATATATGTATATGCTTGTTTGTGTTGGGCGTGGACCTTGAAGCACATGATTGATGAGATGTTTTGTGTTGAGCGAGGAGCTCTGGAGCACTTGAGTGATTGATGAATTGTGTTGAGCGAGAAGATCTGTAGCATCGGATCCTTGGCCATTGTATCCCTAGGTGTATCATACAAGTACATCCTAGCACTAGTGTTGAGCAAAGAGCTCTAGAATTGCATTGAATTGTAACGCCCTATTAAAGCATTGAGTATGGGATATGGTAAGCGCTAGGGGTTACTGAAAAGAATTAATAACTTCTGAGTGAAAACGACTTGAGAAAATATTGATCTCATCATACTTATTTATAAGTGATTAAATGAAATTTTGAATTTCCGTATTCTCATCAAAGTAATGAAAAGCTACCACATTATACGAGGGAAATCCAACATGCAAGGATGTTTAGAGTTCCTAGCCTAGTAGACCTAAACCATCTACCTACTTGACCTTATTGAAGAAGTGTCATTAAGTCTAGGGATCATGGTATATTATGCCCAAAGACAAATGTTAACAAAGTGTTATATTATTATGTACTTTATACATGGTATGTATAAAGAATTAAATGTAGTAATAATATAAATAAATGAAAGAAGAGAAGAGAAGCTCCATCAATTATTATTTATTATTAAAGATTAATAAATAGTGTAATGTCTATGAAAGTCCATCTAGGAACTAGTAGAAAGTTCCTAATTTAAAATATTAATAATTACCCAAAGTAATTGAAAAGGGTTAAATCAAGAAACCAAGGTTTCTTGATTTAACTGTCCCTTTGACTGAAAAGTATGTCTATAAAGACTCAATCCAAGGAAAGGCTTGGGGGTTCTGCTTTATCATTAGAGGAGTCATTTTCTTCCTGTTTGCTCTGAAGTAAATTCTTGAAGATACATTTCCTAGAAGGAAAAGGAGAACTGGACCAGATCTGATACACCAGATAGGAAACCTTACCTTAGGAGCTCTAAGGTACTTGCATGTTGGAGTCCAGCTCGGCAGGATCCAGATTAAAACCAAGAAGGGTTCCTGGTGAAGGTTGGGTGGAACATGGTAGTTCCCAAGTGATTTGGTCATCAAAATCAAAGGTCAAATCTGTCTTAAATTAATAATGTTGGTTATTTAAAAGTGTGCAGGTTCAGCCATTAAAGGAGCTTCAGAAAATTACAGGTATGAGTTCTTAGTATGTCAAGTTCATTGCTAGTATAAATGATGGCTACTTTATGTGAAGGTTCATTATATAATTCTAACCCTAGAAATGTTGGTATTGACTATATCTCCTAGGGTTTTCATTTCTTAAGAATGTAACCCTCAACTGTCTATTCTATTTCCTAGATTAATTATTATATATGCTAGGTAAATTATTATAATGCATTTCCCAACCCTTTGTGATTGATTTGCTGGTTAAATTCTGCTAGGATCTGTATTTTAATACTAACCGTAAGCTATAAGTTGTTTTCCTAAATCAGATTTACCTAGGGTGTATTCGTCAATTTACTTTTGCAGGTTTTATTTATTCATAAATGTGTAGCAAGGGTTCTACACCCTAGTTGTTAATTCCTATATTAATTTAGCGTGTCAAGCATAAACTAGGTTTTGTTCCCAATAATTATATAAACGTTCTCTAGGCTTTATTACTCTGCTGACATACTTCATTTGTCAGCAGAGGCTTGTTTTAGTTTAAATTATAAGAGTTATATATATATATATATATATATATGCAAATAGTTATTTAATTAGTTCTATAGTCTAAAGATATTAAACACACTAATTATAATCTAAAGAACAAATCGAATGATCTATTTTAACTCCAATAAACTTGATCCATTAAAGACCTTCCAAGGTCTGGCTTATTAAATATAAACTAATACTACAACATTTCCATTTAAATAAACATCATAAGAATTAAATTAACAGAGGAGGCATCATGACCATCCATGTGGTCCCATATTTAAACCTTGTTCACACATATAAAATCCACATTGCTATTTAAACTATCTTAATCACATATCATTAAACAACTAATAATTAAACCCCTTTTTACGCCAACAGAGGTCGTGACATCAAATCCCGTGGATGTTCAGACCCAAGACAAAAACAGTAATAACAACCATAGTATAATATATATAAAACCGAAATCCAAATCGTATAACCATACTGCTGGTTCTTAAAAACAAAAAAAATCCATGACATAACGTAATGAATAGGAATCAACCTTTTATATAATCCATCGTTTATATCTCTACACAGGCCTCGCTATACACCAATGTATGCGGGCTGAAATTTACAATTACATCCAATGCCATGTAATAAACAATGCATGCGCTAACAGTGAGGTCATAAGAACCTAGCTACAACACGACCTTGGCCGAGAAAAATTTAAATACATAGTCCATTAACTATAAACCTACAGTAAGCGTTGGTCACCGTGGGTTTCCAACCCATGACTTTCCACGATCCAATTTACATAAGAACCGATAATCATATTGAAAAATAATATACAAGCTATCGCAACACTATGAGAAAGGCTCATGACATGTACGGCATGGCCCTTTACCCATGCTGTCAAAGCATTTACAATATCCAAGATAACTAATAGCATTACACATAGAGCATTCATTTATGGGAATGCCTCCAACAAACTCCAGCTCCATTTACATACAGTGCTTAAATAAAAACACAAAAGGAAATTGTATACACAATATATCAAATTAACCATTGTTATCATATATATAGAAACAATACTTATATCTATTACATAGATATCACCAAGTCTGATACACAGTCACCATTAAAGATGAGTTTGAAGTGTCCACGGGCGTGTCAATGGGATTTGGCACCATTGCAAGCAATGGTATACCCAATGGCTAAAAGACCCAAACCAAAATAATGATTTACATAACCAGGATTAATTACACAGAGTTGAATGGCCCAAGATTCGATTCATGGCTTAACGCCTTAACATTTAAAAACCCAAGTCTGTAATCTTAAGCCAAAGGTGAAATCAAAATTGCTACAACTAAACCCCCAACCAAGCATCAAGTGAAAACTCAGCTCTGCCCAAAGGGCAGAGAGGTGGCAAGCATAAAGATTGAATAACAGGCTTATCGTGGCCACTTAGTATCAATCTTGAGCTAGCAAGGAAACCCTGAGCTAGCCCTCCTCACCTCCCCTGTCACCTGCAAACATAGCAACACAGAAAGGTTGAGAAGTATGCAGCGACTAAGGCACGAACCCAATGTAGTGCAAACTCAAAACCAAAAACAAATATTACCTCCATCGTCTTGGTCATTGCCTTCTTGCAGCTCAAAGATGAGATCTCATCCCTCCTCAAACCCAAACGAAATGCCAAATGCTTCGTGAGCCAAATCCCTAAGCTTGGGATGGCCACGAAACCCAAGAAGCATTAATGGCACAGCTGTTGACCATTATTGAAATACAAAACCCCCTTCTCCATAGTCCAAACTTCGTTGCAACTATCATGTTATCACTATCCATGCAAAATCTTAAACCTTGCTATCATATGGTTCCACCATAGGTTATACTTCGCCACCCCAAAGCTTAAATAGCGGCAAATCTTATACTATTACAAGATTTCGTATAAAGGCATAGACCATGTATAGTATGCACTACCCCTAAGTCATAACATAAGACTTTTATCGCCTAACTCTTAAGTTTAAACATGGGGTTTGTTCCCTAAGCTTAAGTGCTTAGAAAACCATGGCATATGGGATATGCCATGGTAAGTATCCTGGTTTTAATAAACTCCAAGTTGAAATCGTTTCCAAGATATGGGCCTATAAACAAAATTAAGAGCAATGTTAATACTTATCGTTAATTAAACTAAAGTATGATTACATAATGGAATAAAAATACGACATAGTCATTTTAACCATGTTAATAAAATAATGAGAGAAGTAATTTCACCTCACTAATATGAGTCCGTAATGAAGTATAATGACAAACAATAGGTATTCTTTTAATCAATTTGTTTAAGGGCTCTTTAAAACTCCGTCGCTAGGTATAATATGCATATAGGGTAAAAGAGGTGCCTCAATTCAATTTGAACTAAGTAATCCTCCGTGTCAAGTAATACTTTACCTCTCAGACCATTGTGGGAGAAAGAGTCCTGCCACTCTGCCACTTTGTTCCCACAAACAAGGTTAAGTTAGAACTTAATAAATAACAAAGTAAACATGTGCTGAAGTAAACAAGGTTCTATGCAAATAATTAACACATCGACAGTAATGTCAAACAAGAGAATAATTTAATAAATATACTTATGACCTCGTAAGTAAAATATACTAATAATAAATGACTGAAAGTAAATGACAGAATGTAAGGACAACTTATGAATAGACAAGAGTACAAACAGGGTACGTATATTCCGCAAGAGTAATAATGTTCCATTCATGTAGTTTTTACTAGCCTGTAAAAAAAATTATTTTCAATTTTTGGGGACATTACAAGTAGTATCAGAGCCCAATTTCAATAATAAGAGACCTATGGGCCCACCAAGCTATCACCGCGAGGAAAATAAAGTATAATATTAAATTTTGGTTTCTAACAGAAATTTTTCCTGTTATTAAATTTTTTTTTTTGCAGTTACAGGAATTTTTATAGCACTGTTCAGTTTATGAATACCGAGGAAGAAAACAGTCGGCAGGGAAAGATGACCACCCCCACTCCGGAAGCGGAGCTGGTGGTAGAGATAAACTCTGATGTTTTGAAAACTTTACACAATCTTCAAGATGAATTGAAAAGTTTCAGAGAAGACAGCCTGAACGAAAGGAAGGAGAAGCAAGCTATACATGAAGCCTTACTGAGAAATATGATGGGAGGAATCTCGCAAGGTAAACCTACTCAATCCACAAATAGTTTCAAAAGAGAACCTTACCCAAAATGGGCTAGTAGCCCAAGAGGAGAGGAAAAAGAAGAACGCACCCCTGAAGCACCAAAAGGAGACCATCACAGTCCTTCTAGTGGTGACTCACTTTCTCCATGGAGAAAGAAACAAAGGAGTGATGACAGTCTTCAGGGGGAGTTTCGAAAAATAAGAGCCCCAACCTATGAAGGTGAAGTAAACACTCGGGAAAAGGCTGAATAATGGTTGTTGGGCATGAGTAAGTATTTCCAAGTTCATAACTATTCAAGTGAGACGAAGGCTCGGCTTGCTATCTATAACATAAATGGTAAGGCAGCAAGATGGTGGAGGGATTTAAAACACACCAAGAAAGATGAGCCGTGGGAGATACGCTAGGATACTTTTCGAAAAAATTTCCAATAAAAATGTGTCGGAAAGGTTCTTTGACCGAAAAGTGAAAGAGTTTCACGAACTATGCATGGGATCCATGACTATGGATGCGTTTATTAACATATTTCTAGATATGTTGCATTATGTATCATACATCAAAGAATAAAAAGTAAAGATCCAGTAGTCCCTAGGATTTCTTCCTCCCAATTTTCAGGACAGGATTGAATTCGACATGCCTAAGACTTTGGATACCACACTGCACAAAGCTAGGCTCTGTTATGAGCATGGACAGCTGAGGCAGGAGAACCTGAACCGAAACTGAGACAAGTCTAAGAACTTCTCTGATAACCACAAACTTGGGTCTAACCCACAGCCATACAGAAATCAAAATAACAGCTTTCAAGCAAACAAGAACTTTAATAGATCTGGTACAAAGCCTTATGTACCAGCTGCTAATGTTAACAAACCAGTAGAAAGCAAAGCCAATGCTACCCCACTACAAATCAAGTGTTGGAAATGCAGCGAGACTTATTATGCCTGAGATTGTAAGAACAAGACCGGCGGGGTCTTGCACAACTTACAAGAATAACCAACTGTCGAGGACATAGTTGGAACACCCCAGATCCATGTAGCATTGACTGACCGACAGATAGATCATCAAGCTACGATGGTTGAAANGGGGGCTTGCACAACTTACAAGAATAACCAACTGTCGAGGACATAGTTGGAACACCCCAGATCCATGTAGCATTGACTGACCGACAGATAGATCATCAAGCTACGATGGTTGAAATAGAAGGTAAGATCTTGAATGCTTCTATTTCAATACTTATTGATGTTGGTGCTTGCCAGAGCTATGTTTTGCCTAAATTTGTTGATGAATGCAAACTAGGCAAAGTAAAACATGAAAAACCTTGGCTGGTTCAATTAGCCACAGGTACGAAACGGAAGGTTTCAGAAATTGTTAAAGAATGTGAGGTAAACTTGAAGGGTTTTCTTACGAAAGTAAACCTGAACATCTTACTTTTAGGATCGTATGATGTACTTATCGGCATGGACTGGCTGGAACAACACCATGTCATGCTCGATTGTTTGCACAAGCCTATCTTGTGTATTGATATCCTAGGGAACCAAGTGAAGGTTCACGACATTCCAAAGAAAGTTTCTGTAAGACAAATATCTTTCTTACAAGCAAAGAAATGTGTTAGGAAAGGCTGCAAGTTGTTTGCAGTAAACATTCGAGACATAGAGTTGGAAAGGGACCAACGCATAGAAAACTCCCCTATTCTTGAATAATTCAAGAATGTGTTTCTCAAGGAAATCCCTATATTACCTTCAAAACAAGACCTAGACTTTTGCATCGAACTGACCCCAAGATCAGTTTCGGGCTCCAAATCCCCTTACCGCATGAGTGCACCGAAGTTGGTGGAACTCAAGCTGCAGTTGCAGGAGTTGATAGAGAAAGGGTATATTCGACCTAGTGTGTCCCCTTGGGGAGCACCAATATTGTTCATAAAGAAGAAAGACGGTACGATGTAGATGTGCATCGATAACCATTAGTTCAATAAAATGACTATCAAAAACTGTTACCCACTCCCCAGGATCGATGACTTGTTCGAGCAGGTAGGAGGAGCCAAAAAAAATTCAAATATTGACCTGCGATCCGGATACCATCAGGTACGGATTCACGACGAGGATATTCACAAAACCACCTTTTGTACAAGGTACGGGCACTATGAGTTTTTAGTGATGCTGTTCAGGTTGACTAATGCACCCATGAACTTTATGTGTATTACAAACAATATATTCAGTAGGTATCTAGATAAGTTTGTCTTATTCTTTATAGACGACATACTAGTCTATTCAAAGAATAAAGAAAAACACACATAACACCTTCGCGTAGTACTACAAGTGTTAAGAGAACACCAGCTTCATGCTAAGTTTAGTAAATACAATTTTTACAAACCATAGGTACAGTATCTAGGTCACATTATCTCCGAGACAGGGATAGCTGTGGACCCAGAAAAAATTACAACCATAAAGTATTGGCCTACCCCTACTGGTGTCACTGACATTAGGTCATTCTTGGGATTAGCTGGATATTATCGAAAGTTCATTGAGAACTTCTCAAGAATCGCTTTCCCCATGACCGCTTTGAAGAAGAAAGCAAGTTCTTATGGGCCTCTAAGTGTGAAGAAAGTTTTCAAAAGCTTAAGCAACTTTTGATGAGCGCACCGATGTTACGAATTGCGGATTCCGATGAGGATTTTGTTTTCTACACGGATGCAAGCAAGGAAGGACTTGGAGGAGTCCTCTTGAAAAATGATCACGAGATCTGTTATGAGTCATGGAAGTTAAAAGAGCATGAGCAGAATTACCCTACCCGCAATCTTGAGTTAGTTGTCATCATCCATGCTTTGAGGATGTGGAGGCACTACCTCATAGGAAGGAAGTTCCTTCTGAAGACAGACAATATGAGTCTGAAGTATTTTTTTGATCAACAAGATTTGAATGCGAGGCAAGCCAGATAGTTGGCTTTCCTCATCGAGTACCATTTTGAGTTGAAGCACATTAAGGGCAAGGAGAATAAGGTTGTCGATGCTTTAAGCCGACGAAATCATATGATTTATGAGGTGACCTTGAGTCAAACCGATGCAGATTTGCATGAGAGGATTAGAGCGGCCAACGAAGTTGACCCCTTCTATGTGGAAATCCTCAAGAAAGTCTAGGAGGATAGGTTGCTTCAACAACAAAAAGAATACAAGGTAGACGAATCCGGACTGCTATGGTCCAAGGATCGCTTGTATGTTCCAGAAGGAGGGGACCTTCGGTCCAGCATCCTCACGAAATTTCATAGGGCACTCTACTCAGGGCACCCGGGATACCAAAATATGATATCCGTTGTCAAGAGAAACTTTTTCTAGCCTGAGTTAAAGGCCAAGATTGCAATGTTTATTGCGAAATGTCTAGAATGCCAGCTAGTCAAAGCTGAGCATCAGCATCCTGTGGGATTGCTGCAATGGTTATCGAGTTCAGAATGGAAGTGGGAGGTCATTAGTATGGACTTTATCACCAGTTTACCAAAGAGTAAGAAGAAAAATTATTCTATTTTTGTGGTAATCGACAAGTTGTCGAAAGCATCACACTTCATCCCTGTGAAGTCGACCTACAAGGCCGTGAACATTGTTAATATCTTCTTAAAATATATATTTATATTTCATGGGATACCCAAGGCAATTATCTTGGATCGAGATGTTAAGTTTACAGAAAACTTCTGGAGATCTTTATTCTTCAAATTGGAGACACGATTGAACTTTAGTACTGCATATCACCCGCAAACAAACGGGAAGACAGAAAGAGTAAACCATATTGTTGAGGACATGCTTCAGGCGTATGTCATGAACAACCCCATCAAGTGGGAGGATTACTTGCATCTCGCAGAGTTTGCGTATAACAATGGTTATCAGAATTCAGCCAAGATGAGTCCCTTTAAGGTACTCTATGGTCGGAAGTGTAGAACACCGGTTACTTGGGATAGTCCGGTGGATCGTTTCATGTTAGGTCATGACTTGTTGATAGACTTGGAATAGTCGGTTGCCAAGGTCTAGGTGAACCTTAAAGAAGCACAAGAAAGGTCCTAAAAAGTTACGCAGATCGGTAAAGAAAAGATAAGGACTTTCAAATAGGCAATCATTTTTACTTGAAAGTAAAAGCAAAACAAAGCACGTTGAGCTCAGGTAGGTGGGGTAAGTTAGCACCTAGATTTTGCGGACCTTTTGAAATACTGGCCAAGAAAGGGCCAATGGCTTATGAACTAGCATTTCCCGTGCATGTAATAGTCCACAAAGTTTTCCATGCATCTTTGTTAAAGAAATATGTTTATGATACTAAACATGTTGTTGATTGCTCCCTATTATAGGTGGAACCTGAAGGGGATTTTTCCCCTGATCCTACTCATATACTGGACAAGAGAGAAGTGTAGCTTCGGAAGTGCACTGTGGTCCAATTGAAAGTGTAGTGGAAGCACTTTGAGGCTGATGAGGCTACTTAGGAGAACGAGGCCACCATGAGAAATGCTTACCCCGCCTTGTTTCATGATATCGTTATGAGTCCCTAGAACATTAGGGACGATGTTTTTCTAAGCGCGGAGGGAAGTGATATCCTGAATTTTGGACCTAACACTTATAGGCATGTGCCTATTGATTATGATGATTATCTTGATGTTTTATTTTTATATTGGATCAAAGACCCCACTGCATATGAACATGATGATTTGTTTTATATATTGGGCGTAACACCATTTATTGATAATATATGTATATGCTTGTTTGTGTTGGGCGTGGACCCTGAAGCACATGATTGATGAGATGTTTTTTGTTGAGAGAGGAGCTCTGGAGCACTTGAGTGATTGATGAATTGTGTTGAGCGAGAAGCTCTCGAACACATGAAAAGATAGTTGGATGTGTTGGGCATAAGCCCTGGAGCCTTCCATGTTGATGTTGAGCATAAGATCTAGAGCATCGGATCCTTGGCCATTGTATCCCTAGGTGTATCATACAAGTACCTCCTAGCACTAGTGTTGAGCGAGGAGCTCTAGAATTGCATAGAATTGTAATGGCCTGTTAAAGCATTGAGTATGGGCTATGGTACATGCTAGGGGTTATTGAAAAGAATTTAATAACTTTCAAGTGAAAATGACTCGAGAAAAATATTGATCTCATCATACTTATTTATAAGTGATTAAATGAAATTTTGAATTTATGTATTCTCATCAAAGTACTGAAGAGATTCCAAGTTATACGAGGGAAATCCAACATGTAAGGATGTTTAGAGTTTCCTATTCTAGTATACCTAAACCATATACCTACTTGACCTTAATGAAGAACTGTCATTAATTCTAGGTATCATGGTATATGATTCCCAAAGACAAATGTTAACAAAGTCTTATATTATTATGTACTTTATACATGGTATGTATAAAGAATTAAATATAGTAATAATATAAATAAATGAAAGAAAGAAGAGAAGCTACATCAATTATTATTTATTATTAAATATTAATAAATAGTGTAATGTCTATGAAAGTCCAACTAGGAACTACTAGAAAGTTCCTAAGTTAAAATATTAATAATTACCCAAAGTAATTGAAAAGGGTTAAATCAAGAAACCAAGGTTTCTTGATTTAACTGTCCCTTTGACTGAAAAGTATGTCTATAAAGACTCAAGCCAAGGAAAGGCTTGGGGGTTTTAATATATCATTAGAGGAGTCATTTTCTTCCTGTTTTCTCTCAAGTAAATTCTTGAAGATACATTTCTTGGAAGGCAAAGGAGAATTAATCCAGATCTGATACACCAAATAGGAAACCTTACCTTAGGATCTCTAAGCTACTTGCATGTTGGAGTCCAGCTCGGGGGGATCCGGATTAAAACCAGGAACAGTTCCAGGTTATGGTTGGGTGGAACGTGGTAGTTCCCAAGTGATTTGGTCATCAAAATCAGAGGTCATATATGTCTTAAATTAATAGTGCCGGTTATTTAAAAGTGTCCAGGTTCAGCCATTAAAGGAGCTTCAGAAAAGTATAGGTATGAGTTCTTAGTATGTCAAGTTCAATGTTAGTATAAATGTTGGTTGCTTTATGTAAAGGTTCATTATATAATTCTAACCCTAGAAGTGTTGGTTCTGACTATATCTCCTAGGGTTTTCATTTCTTAAAAATGTAACCCTAGACTGTCTATTCTATTTCCTAGATTAATTGTTGTATATGCTAGGTAAATGATTATAATGCATTTCCTAACCCTTTGTGATTGATTTGCTGGTTAAATTCTGCTAGGATCTGTATTTTAATACTAACCCTAAGCTATAAGTTTTTTTCCTAAATCAGATTTCCCTAGGGTGTATTCGTCAGTTTACTTCTGCGGGTTTTAGTTATTCATAAATGTGTAGCAATGGTTCTACACCCTAGTTGTTAATTCCTGTATTAATTTACTAGGTCAAGCATAAACTAGGTTTTGTTCCCAGTAATCATATAAACATTCTCTAGGCTTTATTACTCTGCTGACATACTATCATTTGTCAGCAGAGGCTTCTTTTAGTTTAAATTATAAGAGTTAAATATATATATAAATATGCAAATAGTTATTTAATTAGTTCTATAGGCTAAAGCTATTAAATACACTAATTATAATCTAAAGAACAAATCGAATGATCTATTTTAACTCCAATAAAATTGATCCATTAAAGACCTTCCAATGTCTGACTTATTAAATATACACTAATACTAAAACATTTCCATTTAAATAAACATCATAAGAATTAAATTAACAGAGGAGGCATCATGACCATCCATGTGGTCCCATATCTAAACCGTGTTCACACATATAAAATCCACATTGCTATTTAAACTATCTTAATCACATATCATTAAACAACTAATAATTAAACCCCGTTTTATGCCAACAGAGGTTGCGACATCAAATCCATGGATGTTCAGACCCAAGGCAAAAATAGTAATAACAACCATAGTATAATATATATAAAACCGAAATCCAAATCGTATAACCATACTGTTGGTTCTTAAAAACAAATAAAAGCCATGACATAATGTAATGAACAGGAATCAACCTTTTATATAATCCATCGTTTATATCTCTACATAGGTCACGCTATACACCAATGTATGCGGGTTGGAATTTACAATTACATCAAATGCCATGTAATAAACAATGCATACGCTAATAGTGAGGTTGTAAGAACCTAGCTACAGCATGGCCTCGGCCAAGAACAATTTAAATACACAGTCCATTAACTATAAACCTATAGTAAGCATTGGTCACCATGGGTTTCCAACCCATGACTTTCCACGGTCCAATTTACATAAGAACCAATAACCATATTGAAAAATAATATACAAGCTATAACATAACTATGGGAAAGGCTCATGATGTTTACGGCATGGCCCTTTACCCACACTGTCAAAGTATTTACAATATCCAAGATAACTAACAGCATTACACACAGAGCTCCCGTTTAGAGGAATGCCTCCAACAAACCGTAGCTCCATTTACATACAGTACTTAAATAAAAACGCAGAAGGAAATCGTATACACAATATATCAAATTAACCATTGTTGTCATACATATAGAAACAATACTTATATCTATTACATAGAGATCACCAAGTCTGATACACAGTCACCATTAAAGATGAGTTTGAAGCGTCCATAAGCGTGCCAATGGGATTTGGCACCATTGTAAGCAATGGTGCAGCCCATGGCTAAAAGGCCCAAACCAAAATAATGATTTACATAACCAGGATTAATTACACAGAGCCGAATGGCCAAAGATTCGATTTGTGGCTTAACGCCTTAACATTTAAAAACCCAAGTCTGTAATCTTAAGCCAAAGGCGAAATAAAAAAAGCTACAGCTAAACCCCCAACCAAGCATCAAGTTAAAACTCAGCTCTGCCCAAAGGGTCGAGAGGTGGCAAGCATAGATATTGAATAGCAGGCTTACCGTGGCCACTTAGTATCAGTCTTGAGCTAGCACCAAAACCCTAAAATAGCCCTCCTCACCTCCCCTGTCACCTGCAAACATAGCAACACAGAAAGGTTGAGAAGTATGCAGCGACTAAGCCACGAACCCAACGTAGTGTAGACTCAAAACCAAAAACAAATATTACCTCTATCGTGTTGGTTGTTGCCTTCTTGCAACTCAAATCCGAGACCTCATCCCTCCTCAAACCCAAATGAAACGCCAAATTCTTCGTGAGCCAAATCCCTAAGCTTGGGATGGCCACGAAACCCAAGAAGCATTAATGGCACAGCTGGTGACCATTATCAAAATACAAAACCCCCTTCTCCATAGTCCAAACTTCGTTGCAACTATCATGTTATCACTATCCATGCAAAATCTTAAACCTTGCTATCATATGGTTCCACCATAGGTTATACTTCGCCACCCCGAAGATTAAATAGCGGTAGACCTTATACTATTACAAGATTTCGTATAAAGGCATAGACCATGTATAGTATGCGCTACCCCTAAGTCATAACATAAGACTTTTATCACCTAACTCTTAAGTTTAAACATGGGGTTTGCTCCCTAAGCTTAAGTGCTTAGAAAACCATGGCATATGGGATATGCCATGGTAAGTATCCTGGTTTTAATAAACTCCAAGTTGAAATCGTTTCCAAGATATGGGCCTGTAAACAAAATTAAGAGCAATGTTAATACTTATCATTAATTAAACTAAAGTATGATTACATAATGGAATAAAAATACGACATAGGAATTTTGACCATGTTAATAAAATAATGAAAGGAGTAATTTCACCTAGCTAATCTGTGTCCGTAATGAAGTATAATGATGAACAATAGGTATACTTTTAACCAATTTGTTTAAGTGCTCTTTAAAAATCCATCACTAGGTATAATCTACATATAGGGTAAAAGAGGTGCCTTAGTTCAATTTGAACTAAGTAATCCTCTGTGTCAAGTAATACTTTACCTCTCAGACCGTCGTGGGAGAACGAGTCCTGCCACTCCGCCACTTTGTTCCCACAAACAAGGTTAAGTCAAAACTTAATAAATAACAAAGTAAACAAGGTTCTATGCAAATAATTAACACATCGACAGTAATGTCAAACAAGAGAATAATTTAATAAATATACTTATGACCTCGTAAGTAAAATATACTAATAATAAATGACTGAAAGTAAATGACAGAATGTAAGGACAACTTACAAATAGATGACAGTATAAATAGGGTACGTATATTCCGCAAGAGTAATAATGTTTATTCAGGTAGTTTTTACTAGCCTATAAAAAAAAATTATTTTCAATTTTTGGGGACATTACAAGTGGTATCAGAGCCCAGTTTCAATATTAAGAGACCTATGGGCACACCAAGCTATCACCGCAAAGAAAATAAAGTATAATATTAAATTTTGGTTTCTAAAAGAAATTTCTCATGTTATTAAAAAAAAATTTGCAGTTACATGAATTTTTACAGCACTGCTCAGTTTATGAATATCGAGGAAGAAAACAGTCGGCAGGGAAATATGACCACCCCCACTCCGGAAGCAGAGCTGGTGGTAGAGCTAAACTCTGATGTTTTGAAAACTTTACACAGTCTTCAAGATGAATTGAAAATTTTTAGAGAAGACAACCTGAACGAAAGGAAGGAGAAGCAAGCTATACATGAATCCTTACTAAGAAATGTGACAGGAGGAAGCCCGCAAGGTAAACCTACTCAGTCCACAAATAGTTTCAAAAGAGAACCTTACCCAAAATGGGCCAGCAGCCCAAGAGGAGAGGAAAAAGAAGAACGCACCCCTGAAGCACCAAAAGGAGACCATCACAGTCCTTCTAGTGGTGACTCACTTTCTCCATGGAGAAAGAAGCAAAGGAGTGATGACAATCTTCAGGGGGAGTTTCAAAAAATAAGAGCCCCAACCTATGAAGGTGAAGTAAACACTCGGGAAATGGATGAATAATGGTTGTTTGGCATGAGTAAGTATTTCCAGGTTCATAACTATTCAAGTGAGATGAAGGCTCGACTTGCCATCTATAACTTAAATGGTAAGGCAACAAGATGCTAGAGGGATTTAAAACACACCAAGAAAGATGAGCTGTGGGAGATATGCTAGGATACTTTCCGAAAAAATTTCCAAGAAAAATATATGTTGGAAAGCTTCTTTGACCGAAAATAAAGAGTTTCACGAACTACGCATGGGATCCATGACTATGGACGTGTTTATTAACAAATTTCTAGATATGTTGCATTATGTACCGTACATCAAAGAATAAAAAGTAAAGATCCAGCAGTTCCTAGGATGTCTTCCTCCCAATTTTCGAGACAGGATTGAATTCGACATGCCTAAGACTTTGGATACCATGCTGCACAAAGCTAGGCTCTATTATGAGCATGGAGAGCTGAGGCTGGAGAGCTTGAGTTGAAACCGAGACAAGTCTAAGAAATTCTCTGATAACCACAAACCTCGGTCCAACCCACAGCCATACAGAAACCAAAATAACAGCTTTCAAGCAAACAAGAACTTTAATAGATCTGGTACAAAGCCTTATGTACCAATTGCTAATGTTAACAAACCAGTAGAGAGCGGAGCCAATGCTAGCCCGCTACAGATCAAGTGATAGAAATGCAGCGGGCCTCATTACGCCCGAGATTGTAAGAACAAGACCGGTGGGGTCTTGCACAACTTACAAGAAGAGCCAACTGTCAAGGACATATCTGGAACACCCCGGATCTATGTAGCATTGGATGACCAACAGGCAGATCATCAAGCTACAATGGTTGAAATAGAAGGTAAGATCTTGAACGATTCTATTTCAATACTTATTGATCCCAGTGCTTGCCGGAGCTATGTTTCGCCTAAATTTGTTGATGAATGCAAACTAGGAAAAGTAAAACATCAAAAACCTTGGCTGGTTCAATTAGCCACAGGTACGAAATGGAAGGTTTCAGAAATTGTT
Organism: Pseudotsuga menziesii; assembly: GCA_001517045.1. Lineage (NCBI taxonomy): Eukaryota > Viridiplantae > Streptophyta > Pinopsida > Pinales > Pinaceae > Pseudotsuga > Pseudotsuga menziesii. The sequence goes on from LPNX010376858.1 coordinate 457,018, forward strand.
TAAGAATGTGAGGTAAAACTGAAGGGTTTTCTTACGAAAGTAAACCTGAACATCCTACCTTTAGGATTGTACGATGTACTTATCGGCATGGACTCGCTAGAACAACACCATGTCATGCTCGATTGTTTGCACAAGTCTATCTTGTGTATTGATAGCCTAGGGAACCAAGTGAAGGTTCACGACATTCCAAAGAAAGTTTCTGTAAGACAAATATCTGCCTTACAAGCAAATAAATGCGTTAGGAAAGGCTGCAAGTTGTTTACAGTAAACATTTGAGACATAGAGTCGGATAGGGAACAACGTATAAAAAAATCCCCTGTTCTTGAAGAATTCAAGAATGTGTTTCCTGAGGAAATCCCTGGATTACCTCCGAAAAGACACCTACACTTTTCCATCGAACTGACCCCAAGATCAGTTCCGGGCTCCAAATCCCCTTACTGCATGAGTGCACCGGAGTTGGTGGAACTCAAGCTGTAATTGCAGGAGTTGATAGAGAAAGAGTATATCCAACCTAGTGTGTCCCCTTGGGGGCAACGATATTGTTCATAAAGAAGAAAGACGGTACGATGCAGATGTGCATCGATTACCATTAGTTGAACAAAATGACTGTCAAAAATTGTTACCCACTCCCCAGGATCGATGACTTATTCGATCAAGTAGGAGGAACCAAAAAAATTTCAAAGATTGACCTGCAATTCGGATACCATCAGGTACGGATTCGCAATGAGGATATTCACAAAACCGCCTTTCGTACAAGGTACAGGCACTGTGAGTTTGTAGTGATGTCGTTCGGGTTGACCAATGCACCCACAAACTTTATGTTTATGATGAACAACATATTCAGTAGGTATCTGGATAAGTTTGTCTTAGTATTTATAGACGACATACTGGTTTATTCAAAGAATAAAGAATAACATGAAGAACACCTTCGCGTAGTACTACAAGTGTTGAGAGAACACCAACTTCACGCTAAGTTTAGTAAATTACAAACCACAGATACAGTATCTAGGTCACATTATCTCTGAGACAGGGATAGTTGTGGAATCGAAAAATATTAAAGCCTTAAAGGATTGGCCTACCCATACTAGTGTCACTAACATTAGGTCATTCTTGGGATTAGCTGGATATTATCGAAAGTTCATTTAGAACTTCTTGAGAATCACTTGCCCCATGACCGCTTTGCAGAAGAAAGCAAGTAAGTTCTTATGGACTGCTAAGTGTGAAGAAAGTTTTCAAAAGATTAAGCAACTTTTGATGAGCGCACCGGTGTTACGAATCGTGAATCTCGATGAGGATTTCATTGTCTGCACGGATGCAAGCAAGGAAGGACTTGGAGGAGTCCTCTTGAAAAATGATCATGAGATCTGTTATGAGTCACAGAAGTTAAAAGAGCATGAGCAGAATTACCCTACCCACGATCTTGAGTTAGTTGCTATCATCCATGCTTTGAGGATGTGGAGGCACTACCTCATGGGAAGGAAGTTCCTTCTGAAGACAGACAACATGAGTCTGAAGTATTTTTTTGATCAACGGGATCTGAATGCGAGGCAAGCCAGATGGTTGGATTTCCTCAGCGAGACCCATTTCAAGCTGAAGCACATTAAGGGCAAGGAGAATAAGGTTGTTGATGCTTTAAGCTGACAAACTCATATGATTTATGAGGTGACCTTGAGTCAAACCGATGCAGATTTGCATGAGAGGATTAGAGCGACCAATGGAGTTGACCCCTTCTATGTGGAAATCCTCAAGAAAGTCCAAGAGGACAGGTTGCTTCAACAACAAAAAGAATACAAGGTAGACAAATCCTGACTACTATGGTCCAAGGATCGCTTGTATGTTCCAGAAGGAGGGGACCTTCAGTCCAACATCTTCACAAAATTTCATAGGGCACCCTACTCGGGGCACCCAGGATACCAAAAGATGATATCCGTTGTTAAGAGACACTTTTTCTAGCCTAAGTTAAAGGCTGATATTGTAATGTTTATTGCTAAATGTTTGGAATGCCAGTTAGTCAAAGCTGAGCATCAGCATCCTACGGGATTGCTACAGCCGTTACCCAGTCCAGAATGGAAGTGGGAGGTCATTAGTATGGACTTTATCACCGGTTTACCAAAGAGTAACAAGAAAAATGATTCTATTTTTTTGGAAATCGACAAGTTGTCGAAAGCATCACACTTCATCCCTGTGAAGTCGACCTACAAGGCCGTGAACATTGTTAATATCTTCTTGAAAGATATATTTATATTGCATGGGATACCCAAGGCAATTATCTCGGATTGAGATGTTAATTTTACAGGAAACTTCTTGAGATCTTTATTCTTCAGATTGGAGACACAGTTGAACTTTAGCACTGCATATCACCCATAGACAGACGGGCAGACAGAAATAGTAAACCAGATTGTTGAGGACATGCTTCGGGTGTATGTCATGAACAACCCCATCAAGTGGGAGGATTACTTGCATCTCACAGAGTTTGTGTATAACAATGGTTATCAGAATTACGCCAAGATGAGTCCCTTTAAGGTACTCTATGGTTGAATGTGTAGAACACTGGTTACTTGGGATAGCCCAGTGGATCGGCTCATGTTAGGGTCTGACTTGTTGATAGACTTGGAATAGTTGGTTACCAAGGTCTAGGTGAACCTTAAAGAAGCACAGGACCACCAGAAAAGTTACGCAGATCGGAAAAGAAACAATAAGGACTTTCAAATAGGCAATCATTTTTACTTGAAAGTAAAAGCCAAATGAAGCTCATTGAGCTTAGGTAGGTGCGGTGAGTTAGCACCTAGATTTTGCAAACCTTTTGAAATACAGGCCAAGAAAGGGGTAGTGGCTTATGAACTAGCATTTCCCGTGCATGTAAGAGTTCACAATGTTTTCCATGCATCTTTGTTAAAGAAATATGTTTATGATACTAAACATGTTGTTGATTGCTCCCTATTACAGGTGGAACCTGAAGGGGAGTTTTCCCCTGATCCTACTCATATATTGGACAAGAGAGAAGTGCAGCTTTGGAGGTGTATTTTGGTCAAACTGAAAGTGCAATGGAAGCACTTTGAGGCTGATGAGGCTACTTGGGAGAACGAGGCCACCATGAGAAAGGCTTACCCCGCCTTGTTTCATGATATCGTTCTGAGTCCCTAGAACATCAGGGACGGTGTTTTTCTAAGCACGGAGGGATATAATATCCTGAATTTTGGACCTAACACTTATAGGCATGTGCATATTGATTATGATGATTATCTTGATGTTTTATTTTTATATTGGATCAAAGACCCCACTGCATATGAGCATGATGATTTGTTTTATATATTGGGCGTAAGCCCATTTATTGATAATATATGTATATGCTTGTTTGTGTTGGGCATGGACCCTAAAGCACATGATTGATGAGATGTTTTGTGTTGAGAGAGGAGCTCTGGAGCACTTGAGTGATTAATGAATTGTGTTGAGCGAGAAGCTCTGTAACACATGAAAAGATAATTGGATGTGTTGGGCATAAGCCCTAGATCCTTCCATGTTGATGTTGAGCATAATATCTGGAGCATCGAATCCTTGGCCATTGTATCCCTAGGTGTATCATACAAGTACATCCTAGCACTAGTGTTGAGCGAGGAGATTTGGAATTACATTGAATTGTAACACCCTGTTAAAGTGTTGAGTATGGGATCTAGTAAGCGCTAGGGGTTACTGAAAATAATTTAATAACTTCCAAGTGAAAATGACTCAAGAAAAATATTGATCTCATCATACTTATTTATAAGTGATTAAATGAAATTTTGAATTTATGTATTCTCATCAAAGAACTGAAGAGCTTCCACATTATACGAGGGAAATCCAACATGCAAGGATGTCCAGAGCTGCCTATCCTAATATACCTAAACCATATACCTACTTGACCTTAATGAAGAAGTATCATTAAGTCTAGAGATCATGGTATATGATTCCCAAAGACAAATGTTAACAAAGTCTTATATTATTATGTACTTTATACATGGTATGTATAAATAATTAAATATAGTAATAATATAAATAAATGAAAGAAAGAAGAGAAGCTCCATCAATATTTTATTATTTATTATTAAATATTAATAAATAGTGTAATGTCTATGAAAGTCCAACTAGGAACTACTAGAAAGTTCCTAAGTTAAAATATTAATAATCACCCAAAGTAATTGAAAAGGGTTAAATCAAGAAACCAAGGTTTCTTGATTTAAATGTCCCTTTGACTAAAAAGTCTATCTATAAAGACTCAAGCCAAGGAAAGGCTTGCGGGGTTTGATCTATCATTAGAGGAGTCATTTTCTTCCTGTTTGCTCTTAAGTGATTTTTTGAAGATACATTTCCTGGAAGGAAAAGGAGAACTGATCCAGATCTGATACACCAGATAGGAAACCTTACCTTAGGATATCTAAGCTACTTGCATGTTGGACTCCAGCTCGCGGGGATTCGGAATAAAACCAGGAACAGTTCCAGGTCATGGTTGGGTGGAACGTGGTAGTTCCCAAGTGATCTGGTCATCAAAATCAGAGGTCATATCCATCTTAAATTAATAATGCTGGTTATTTAAAAGTGTGCAGGTTCAGCCATTAAAGGAGCTTCAGAAAATTACAGGTATGGGTTCTTAGAATGTCAAGTTCAATGCTAGTATAAATGTTGGATGCTTTATGTAAATGTTCATTATATAATTCTAACCCTAGAAATGTTGGTTCTGACTATCTCTCCTAGGGTTTTCAGTTCTTAAAAATGTAACCATAGACTGTCTATTCTATTTCCTAGATTAATTGTTGTATATGCTAGGTAAATGATTATAATGCATTTCCTAACCCTTTGTGATTGATTTGCTGGTTAAATTCTGCCAGGATCTGTATTTTAATACTAACCCTAAGCTGTAAGTTGTTTTCCTAAATCAAATTTACCTAGGGTGTAATCATCAGTTTACTTATGCATGTTTTATTTATTCATAAATGTGTAGCAAGGGTTCTACACCCTAGTTTTTAATTCATGTATTAATTTACTGGGTCAAACATAAACTAGGTTTTATTCCCAGTAATTATATAAACGTTCTCTAGGCTTTATTACTCTGTTGACATACTTCATTTGTCAGCAGAGGTTTGTTTTAGTTTAAATTATAAGAGTTATATATATATGTGTGTGTGTGTGTAAATAGTTATTTAATTAGTTCTATAGGCTAAAGCTATTAAATACACTAATTATAATCTAAAGAACAAATCGAATGATCTACTTTAACTCCAGTAAACTTGAGCCATTAAATACCTTCCAAGGTCTGACTTATTAAATATAAACTAATACTAAACCATTTCCATTTAAATAAACATCATAAGAATTAAATTAACAGAGGAGGCATCGTGACCACCCATGTGGTCCCATATCTAAACCTTGTTCACACATATAAAATCCACATTGCTATTTAAACTATCTTAATCACATATCATTAAACAAATAATAATTAAACCCCTTTTTCTGCCAACAGAGGTCGCAACATTGAATCCCATGGATGTTCAGACCCAAGGAAAAAACAGTAATAACAACCATAGTATAATATATATAAAACCGAAATCCAAATTGTATAACCATATTGTTGGTTCTTAAAAACAAATAAAATCCATCACATAATGTAATGAATAGGAATCAACCTTTTATATAATCCATCGTTTATATCTCTACACAGGCCACGCTATACACCAATGTATGCGGGCTACAATTTACAATTACAACAAATTCCATGTAATAAACAATGTATACGCTAACAGTGAGGTCGTAAGACCCTAGCTACAGCACGACCTCGGCCAAGAAAAATTTAAATACACAGTCAATTAACTATAAACCTACAACAAGTGTTAGTCACTGTGGGTTTCCAACCCATGATTTTCCATAGTCCAATTTACATAAGAACTGATAACCATAAAGAAAATAATATACAAGCTATTGCAGCACTAAGGAAAAGGCTCATGCCATTTATGGCATGGCCCTTTACCCATGCTATCAAAGTATTTACAATATCCAAGATGTGACTAACAACATTACACATAGAGCATCCGTTTAGGGGAATGCCTCCAACAAACCCTAGCTCCATTTACATACAGTGCTTAAATAAAAACGTAGAAGGAAATTGTATACACAGTATATCAAATTAACCATTGTCACCATACATAGAAACAATACTTATATCTATTATATAGAGATCACCAATTCTGATACACAGTCACCATTAAAGACAAGTTTGAAGCATACATAGGTGTGCAAATGGGCTATGGCACCATTGCAAGCAATGGTGCATCCCATAGCTAAAAGGCCCAAACCAAAATAATGATTTACATAACTAGGATTAATTACACAGATCCGAATGGCCCAAGATTCGATTCATGGCTTAACGCTTTAATAATTAAAAACCCAAGTTTGTAATCTTAAGCCAAAGGCAAAATTGAAAACGCTACAGCTAAACCCGCAACCAAGCATCAAGTTAAAACTCATCTTTGCCCAAAGGGCCAAGAGGTGGCAAGCATAAAGCTGGAATAGCAGGCTTACCGTGGCCACTTAGTATCAGTGTTGAGCTAGCAATGAAACCATGAGTTATCCCTCTTCATCTCCCCTGTCACCTGCAAACATAGCAACATGACAAGGTTGAGAAGTATGCAGCGACTAAGCCACAAACCCAACGCAGTGCAGACTCAAAACCAAAAACAAAGCTTACCTCCATCGTGTTGGTCGTTGCCTCCTTGCAGCATAGAGAGGAGACCTCATCCCTCCTCAAACCCAAACAAAATGCCAAATGCTTCATGAGCCAAAGCCCTAAGCTTGGGATGGCCTTGAAACCCAAGAAGCATTAATGGCACAGCTGGTGACCATTATCGAAATACAAAACCCCCTTCTCCATAGTTCAAACTTCATTACAACTATCGTGTTATCACTATCCATGCAAAATATTAAACCTTGCTATCATATGGTTCCACCATAGGTTCTACTTCGCCACCCCAAAGCTTAAACACAGAACTTATACTATTACAAGATTGCGTATAAAGGCACAAACCATGTATAGTATGCACTACCCCTAAGTCATAACATAAGACTTGTATCGCCTAACTCTTAATTTTAAACATGGGGTTTGTTCCCTAAGCTTAAGTGCTTAGAAAACCATGGCATATGGGATATGCCATGGTAAGTATCCTAGTTTTAATAAACTCCAAGTTGAAATCGTTTCCAAGATATAACATGTAAACAAAATTAAGAGCAATGTTAATACTTATCATTAATTAAACGAAAGTATGATTACCTAATGGAATAAAAATACGACATAGGAATTTTAACCATGTTAATAAAATAATGAGAGGTGTAATTTCACCTCGCTAATCTAAGTTCGTAATGAAGTATAATGACTAACATTAGGTATATTTTTAAGCAATTTGTTTAAGCACTCTTTAAAACTCCGTCGCTAGATATAATCTGCATATAGGGTAAAAAAGGTGCCCTAGTTTGATTTGAACTAAGTAAGCCTGTGTGTCAAGTAATACTTTACCTCTCAGACCATCATGGGAGAATGAGTCCTGCCACTCTACCACTTTGTTCCCGCAAACAAGGTTAAGTCATAACTTAATAAATAACAAAGTAAATATGCGTTGAAGTAAACAAGGTTCTATGCAAATAATTAACACATCGACAGTAATGTCAAACAAGAGAATAATTTAATAAATAGAATTATGACCTCGTAAGTAAAATATATTAATCATAAATGAATAAAAGTAAATGACATAATGTAAGGACAGCTTATTAATAGACGACAGTACAAATAGGGTAAGTATATTCCGCAAGAGTAATAATGTTTCATTCATGTAGTTTTTACTAGCCTATAATTTTTATTTTTATTTTCCAATTTTTGGGGACATTACAATATGTGGCCTGAGTTTTACTTTATAATTATTCACATATGTAAAATGATACCTCTAAGGGTGATAGGTAGATCTGTTTTCTGTTGAAAGCTTTTGGGCGCCGAATGTTCTGAGATTTTATATATTCATATATAAGACTATACCCTCTGCGTGTGATATCTGAGTCTGTTGAAAACATTGGGGCATAAATATTATTTACAGATTCAATAGGTGATAGGGGATTACATATATATATAAACCATAACTCCACCTGTTTCAAATACGACCATAGCTCGGAATCCATTTTGAAGGTAATCAGGCATCAATAAGATTGATAGGTTCAATACGAGTTCTGAGATTTTACATATATTTTTGCACATGGAAAATGGTACCCTATGCATGCGATGGTAGATCTGAGTCGATCACATCCTTTTGGGCGTCCACATGATTTATGGTTTTATTATGTGAACTGAGAATTATATATATAATTCCTATAAGTAAAACGATACCTATGCGTGTGATATGCATATCTGAATCCTTTGAAAAACAATTGTGGCGTCAGCATGACTTAGATTGCTTTGGTTGATGTGAAATCATATATTCATTTATGCAAACAAACCCTCTGTCTGTGATTCCTTAAAACTGATCCAAATATATTTGCATTACCCACGATTTGATGGGAAGTCACAGTGTATTCCCACATCTAGAACCCAATCGCTACATCCGGTCGGTGTATTGAAATTGGAATATTGATCTAGCATTCCCAGGTTTACACTTGGTTTTTCAAGTTTACGAGTATGCATAAAACTAAATACCATGTTGTAATTTTTTATCACTGTGTATTTCTACATATAGAACCAATCGTTGCATCTGGTCAGTGTATTTAAATTGGAGTATTGATCTAGCATTCCCAGGTTTATGCTTGGTTTTTCAAGTTTACTGGTATGCATAAATCTAAATACCGTGTTGTAATTTTGACAACTGTGTATTTCTACATCTAGAATATGGTTGGTGTGTTGGTTTTAAGTATGGTTTTAGCATTCCCAAATTTACATTTGGGTTTTCACTGCAGATCCAGCATCAACCATAGATGCGATTGTCCAATAGATTAACCCATGTATGCATTCCATCAGCCACATTTTGGATCTGCCGTTAAAACCTCAAATTTCGATCTTTGTATAGATCAACCTCTAGACGTGTTTCCATCACCCACGATTTGGAGTTGTGATTCACCTCGGATCCCTCTTTAAAAACTCAGATTTGGTATAGTTACCTTCTATATGCATTGACCATCTTATACATTTTGAATCTGTCTTGGAAAAGGGTTTCAATGTGTGATCTAGATCAGGTTAGAGTTATTTTGTATATGCTAAGTAATGACCCTCTATTTGTTTTATAAATCTGAATTTATTAAAAGGCAATAGGAAGCAATAGAACCCAGATCGTAGTTATTTGGATAAGGAATTACATACTTGTATATGTAGATGTTATATTAATTAGTTTGAACATATGTTTTATTGTATGCCTGCTTATAGACCCAAAATTTGTTGATTTGGGTATGTCTAGTTGACGGCCAAGATTACTAATGACTTTTGGATTAGCGATTAATCCTAGCTTGTGTTAAAAATGTTCATTAGAATCAAAGGATAGGAATAAAGAAATACTATGTGAGAGGGAGTCCTTGAAGTGTAAACAGGAAGATTGTAGGGCAATAGACTCTACGGATTGTATGGAAACATAGTTGTTGCGGATTGTAACCAGCTTTTTGGAAAATATTTTACATGATGCGACAATTTGCTGGACGTAACTCTGAGTTTGGGGCTAACCACGTACATTAGCGTCTCTTTGGTTTTTGTGTCTAAATGTTCATTTTCCTTGCCTTGTGCTGTGTACTTAAAATGGATTAAATGCTTTAGAAATGATCATCAACTATAGTTGTTAGTATCATAATGATCTTGGTCTGCACCTTAGCATTGTCTTAAAGGCACTATGATGAAGAAATGCTTGCAAGGTTATGAATAATAATGGAATGTTGAGAACCTTCAATAATCACATTAGGATACTGTCACCAAGAAAACTAATATATTGTGGATTAAATATTTTGTAAGATATGCTATAGATAGGAGTTGAAGTGTAAGTCTTATGTGTCATTAGTTAGAGATAAATAATGAATAGCCGTTAAATAGAGCACCTCTGCTTAAGGAGATAGAAATTCTATAACTTTGCACCATTGAGGATAGATCTATTATGATTGAAACAGTAATTGTAAATCACTTAGAGGCCCATAGTTTAGTTAGGAGTTTCAAGTCTTTATATGTTGAATTATATTTTACAATAGGTACGTTACAAAATGATATTTTGAGGCTGGATATAAGTATTCTTCTACTGAGGGGACACATAAGTAATTAAACTAATATGTATCGCATGTATGGTGTTTGATCATGAAGTTTATGATTGCAGATTAAATCCAAAAGAAGATGGTTTTTTATGTTAATAAAATGTTAGCTAATCTAATGGGGGTTAAAAGGCTAGTGTTATTGTTTAAGTTTATTTTTGATTTAGAACTAATGATTGAATAGTATGTGATTAAATGTAGGGTTAGTGGTATGAATAAATGATCATGATAATGTCACAATTAGTGGTTATACCTTTCCACAAACTGACATAGTTGACTTGTTTGGACTTAAAAAGAAACTTTTTAAAAAAGGGAAGAAAAAATTCCCCATTTTTCTCTAAGTTTATCTGGTATGTTACACACAACAATGGGGAATGGGCAGGATGGAAGGTATTGAGCCCACCCCCACATCTTCATAATGACTATTCTATTTTTTCTTCTCTTCTTCATTGTATCTCTCCTACCAACATTAGGAATCAATACATTAAGGGATGGGGCATTCATGGAAACTACACTGTCAAAGAAGGGTATAAGATCCTAAAAAGCAATGACAACATCACCCAAACTAGCTTCTAGAAAAAGGTATGGAATACTAACTGTATTCCTAAAGTGAATATTTTTTATTGGTTATTAGTACATAATAAGATTTTGACTGCAAACAACTTAAGAAAAAGAGGATTCAAAGGTCCATCTAGATGTTCTCTTTGCACCTCTCATTATGAATATGCTCTTCATCTCTTTCTAAACTACCCCGCGACTGCTCAAGTATGGAAGCACACACTGGGTTCTCTAGCAGGAAACATTCGTCTCCCTGCCAATATCAAATATTTGGTTACAAAGAGGAAAAACTTGTACCCTGGAGAATCTAGAACACAATTCCACAAAATACTTGTTGGTAGATCTGGCTCGCCAGAAATAGAGCCATTTTTTATGGGAAGAAAATCCAACCTCGGAGAGTAGCCATCAAAGTACACAACATGATCTATGAAAAGATGGCTTCAAAGAAGGTCTCCTTCACCGTGACAGAGAAACTTAAATCTATGGAAATTAATTTCTGCATAGAGCTTGGCATCTAGAACTCCCTTCAAACCAATCTAGTCACTCAACATTGGGAGATAAGAAAAGAAAAAGAAGAATTTAACCAATGGAAAAGAAAACAATTATGTCACACTCTCTATTTTTATGGAGCTTCAAAAGGAAATCCTGGGGAGGCAGGTGTGGGTGAGATAATTTTTGATACCGAAGGAAATATAGTCACTTCTTTTTCCAGGGGGATTGGAAGAAAGTCCAATAATAAAGTAGAATGGCTCTCGTTATATCTTGGCTTGGAACTATCTAGTCAAAAACAACATCAACAAAATCATTGTCTTTGGAGATTCAAAATAGGTCATCCAAAAAATGAGAAAAGGCTAGAAACATGGCATCACTAACTACAAAAGAATATATAATCGCATAAGTCGCAATAACAATTCTCTTCAAGCCATGTATTATCATATTCCTAGAGGAAATAATTCCATCGCAAATAAGATGGCTAATCAAGGTGTTAAAAATAAGTTGGGAACAGTTTCAATTAAAGGTCACCACTACCATAAGCATGCCCCTTAGGCATGTTGTCTTATGGGGATATATGTCTTGGTCACCACACATGATCACCCTCGTCGCCCTCCCCAACCGCATGTTTAACACGCTTCCCTCGACACGAAAGTTTGGACTTCTAGCGCTCTCGGCCATGTGAAGAATTTATTGAGAAGTCATTCCTATTAGCTCTTCGATGTTTATGTCGGATCATTGGCACACTTATTGGATATGTCTAGAACGATTAAATCCTCCTCCTCACTAGATTTTTTCCTTTTTGAGACAAAGATTTACAGGCGACACCATTTTCCTAGTCTCAATTCTTCGGAGAAAGGCATTACTATCTTGTTTGCATACCTATTTAGCTCTCAGGTAGAGCACGACTTAGCACATTTGTCTTCCAGCAGCTTCATTAGTGAAGTGCCTCCTCTCATCCCTTGGTTTTCAAAGGATATGCTCAGAAACCCCCAGCAATCTCTCAAATCCGTAAAGTCCCCTTGTACAGAACTGCCTCTAATAATTTCCATAGCGTCGGTCTCCCTCCTCTGTAGATTCATCCTCTCGTTCGTGCTCAAGTTCCTATGGCGACTTCATAGGATATCGAAGAGATAAAAGTAGCTCCGTCTGAAATGAAAATGGCATGCGGTGGATTTTCAAAATGGTAGGCATAGGCATCAATGAAAATAGGGTTGCAGCAACAGGTGTAAAGTATATGGAAAACTAGATGGTTTTCCATGAATCAAGGATAGATGATAACACTCATGATATTCATGAACTGATGGGGACAATAGACATAATAAAGGAAGAAGTTTAAAATCTGACCAGTATGACCCAGTGTAGCCATTTCCAGGAAACTCCAGCAATTGGTGATTATCAAATGGAAGAAGCCTCGGTCACTCAGTTGGTTCGAGGGAAAGAAGAACAGAAAAAATAGGTCACTTCTGTATGTCTATTTAATGTTTTTTTGTATATTGTTGAATAGTTAGTTTGTCAAACAGTACCCCTCCATGGGCTTAAGTTACTTCAGCAACCAATCTAGAACTATTTACTTTTCAGGTAGTAGTACAGATACTTATGTCTCTTTTTATCTCATCAACCCAAAATTTTGGCTCCATACCATGTAAGGATGGTTGTGCTCAACTTTTTTCAATATATATATTTGCTTTCTCTAGTTTTTGTTAAAATAAATGATGAATAACTTTAAATAGATATCAATAAAATCATTTAAATAACTTGATATCATAATCATATTTATTATAAAATGCAAGTTATATCATTTTATTTAGAATAATGTGTTGGTTTTTATTGTAAAATATTAAATCATTTAAATAACGTGATATCATATTTTGATATTTTAGTTTTATGAAGTTTTCAATATTTTTATTTATAACTTTAATTTATTTATTATACGAGGGAGATTATTTTATTTAAATTGCTTTGTGTTGGTGTTTATTATTGTTTATTATAAAATATGATATTTTTTTTTAAATTATGTTTGTGTTTATTATATAATAATTTGGATATTATAATTTTTTATATTTAATAATTTATAAGACATAATTTATTTTAATATGTAAAATGTTGATTATGAGTTAATTTTATTTATTGCTTATTACTTGGGGTTGACAGCAATGGATTCTTTGTTAAGAAAAGGATTGCATCCACACCTTAACCAAATGAGCTAGCAAGAATTGACATAATCAACTTTAATTTAATTAATAAAGAAATAAATAATTGTATCAATTATATGTAAATTTGATATAATCTTATCATTATTCATTAATCATAATGAAGTTTTAATATATTTTACATTAAATGTTAAATATTATATCTATAATAGTTTAAATTTAAATGATGGATATCTACTATGTAAGATGATCATGATAATACGTAGTTTAAATAAATAAGTTGTGGTGAAGCACTAAAATAAG